>JBBPQZ010000177.1:0-22216 GCA_038092795.1 Boletus rubissimus
GTATGACTCCCGTGTACCATTCCAAAATGTCTAAACGAGAGATCGGTCTGCGGCCACCCGACAGAGAGACCTATCCAACAATCGGGACCAGACACTGCATGAGACTACACGAGATCATCCAGCTGCCAAGATAAATGGAAGGCGGGACAAGGCTCACCAGGTGGGTACGCAGCGCGGGCCACCGGAAAAGTCCCATCTCCGTCTGCAAGTGCACGGGTGCCCGTGCGGTGTGAATGTATAAATTGGCGAGTGATGGGCCAGGCTCAGCAAAAATGCTCTGCTGCCACTCGAAGATCTCTTGATCAGAGATGGGTGGATGTGCAAAGTCGGTGACAATAGTTGCGTCGTCGCCGTCTTCGTTGTCTGCGGAACAGTCTAGCAGCTCCAATAATTGCTCAAACGCACGCTCTGACGGCGTGTCGGAACCTGGAGGCTCTGATTCGAGCTCTGCCACTGATTCTACGAGCATACTGAGGCTCATTCTCTCTTCGTCGTAGGGAGTGATAGCGTCGGACGACATGATGATGATGAGGGTGGGGGAATAATAGCCCCTGTTCAAGCGTGGCGTAGAACCTGAAAAGCAAATGCCCCTATTATGGATACAAAGTCACCGTGCCATTGTTTGCTGTCCTCCTGTATTCTGCTTCAACCGGTCGACCAACGGCGCATCAGCTGCGTCCGCAGCGGGTATCTCGAGCTTATTCGTGCCTTCCTTTCTGCTCGTCCTCGAGTCACCCTTGAACCCTACATAATATAATCTCGACAGATCCCCGCCAACCGAATCGCCCTGTCCATGGTAGTGATCAAAGTCCGTGATAAGCCTGACAATCACACGACCATATATAGTAATTTCAAAGGAAAAGAAGCTCCATTCGTGGAACGCAGCGAATCCAGGCAAAGGGCATGCTGGAGGGTTCAAGAGAACACGACTCACGAAATAGAGGCTCAATGCGTGCACGCTCGTAAATGCCGCCACCCTCAAAGGGTACTCCACAGCCCCAGCTTCACCTTCGAGAAGACTTATATCGAGGTGTGGCTTGGTGTTCTCCGCGTCTGCGAAATCGATAATGTTCGGGTAGTTGGCAAAGATCTTGAGATGCCGTGGGGTTGTCTCACCGCGCCCTATTCAGTTATTCCGTCGTACGTGCATCGATCGGAAGACGGCGAGGCGGTGTGTGAAGAATTGGCGACATGAAAGGGAGAGGTATCAGCGATCACAGCGTGGTGATGGGCGGAATGCACAAGGAGAACGGAAGGATGGTGCTTTACCGAGTTTGAGTATGACAGACTTGATGCGCACGTTCTGGGAAAAGGGAACGTGTATGATCATCTGCAAGCAGGGTTGCATGATAACGCCTCAGACCCGCCGTGGTTCGTCCTCACCTGGTCGTCCACCCCCGAATCTGCGAACTGGGTCGTTTCCTCGCGATCAGACCATGGTTTGATGAGTTCTTTTGCTTGCTCCGGAACAGCGAGATTCAGTCCATGCACGCTGTCATCGTCGCATGAGCGGATGATCAATAACGACCTGGACTGCGGGAGACTCGGGACAGTGCATAGGCTTACTTGTCCCGATCTATGTAGCTGAACAGGTTTGAATGGTCTGCACCGTGCAGATCTATAGCGACGGAATTCGACCGTTCATCCGACGTGCTCATAGCAGCCTCGCGTCAACCTAGCTAGACTTGCAACAACTCACTTCCAAACCGGGAAAACCACAAACAAAGCCATACCCCGGAAATTTGGTCCCAAGTTCAAGGAGAAACTTGACAACGACCAGGAGGAAGATGAACAGGCTCTGTCTCGCTTCTGCACTGCGGAGACCACCACAATCATGGACACGTATTTCTACCAAGAGAATACACGCCCTAAGAACCTATTCCACACCTTCGTCTTCCTCGGGCAAGCCCCCCCAGACCGCTCAGGCCGAACCCTCGTCGACCCCGGTCAGCACCCCTTCCAACGCGCGGACACCTGCCTCTGTGCTTGGAACACCCCTCGCAGATGTCCCTCAAGATGGGTTCATCCCCGACCTCATGCAGTATGACAAACTGCTCGACGAACACTCTGTCGCAGACTTTCCCCCCACTCAGCGCGCCCCCTTTGCCAACCGCGTCATCATTCGCAACGACCCCTCCATGATCACTGGTAGCTTTTATGACACCTCCGCTCAGGATTCCCAAGACCCTTCCCGTCTCCAGGCACTTGAGGACCGCGAGGGCATCCGGGACGATGACGCCGAGGAACTGGAGGAGTTGGACGAGGAGGAGGCGATGGGCGACGTCCGTGACACGACAAGCGAGTCCCCGCTCACGCCAAAACAGGTCGCCAAACTGCACGTCTACCCACTCATCATGCGCCGCGTCACACAACAAACCGGCAAGGGCAAAATACACTCCATGTATTCTCTCGTTGTCGTCGGCGACGGGAACGGTCTCGTCGGGTATGGTGAAGGCAAGGACTCGGAAGCAGCCGTGGCGCGCGAAAAAGCACTCGCAAAGGCGCTCCGGTCGATGGATTATGTCGAACGGTTTGAAAAACGGACGTTTTGGACGGAGCTCGAGAGCAAGTTTGGCGGTACGAAGATTATTTTGCGGCCGCGGCCTGTCGGGTTTGGATTGAGGTGCAATCCGAACATACACCAGGTGCTCAAGGCGGCTGGTATCAAGGATGCGAGTGCAAAAGTATGGGGGAGTAGGAATCCGCTCATGGTCATCAAGGGGTTGTTTAGAATGCTTCAGGCTGGTCATGCGCCGTTAGGTATGGGTGATGGGGTAGGGGGCGGTATGAGGCGGTTAGACAAGGGAAGTGGTCTGAGGAACAAGAATGCAATTGAGAGGGACAGAGGGAGGAAAATGGTGGATTTGAGGACATTGTGAGCAGGTATCCTAGATGCTTTACTCTACACTCGGAATGCTAGACATACGTCTGCTAGCAGCTTCACGCTAGTGATCAAGTCGGCGGCCTCGCGGTATCGGGTTGTCGCCACAATGCTGATCGAGTATAGATAACACCAATGCATCTATAGACTTAGAACGAAAACGAAGTGACACCTGGCTGGGAGATCGGAACTACTCGAGCCACTAATCCTTGTTTATTGTCCTGTGGGGCAATGCAATGCTCCTACAGACACAGGTGTACGGCTCCGTGAAAGGACTGTGATAGAGAGCGAGCAGGATGCTGGCCAAGCCCAATGATACTGAAGCTTGAAGCTTGTTGAAGGTGCGGTGTGGCATTGATGCCTCCCCTCCCCGACACGGCCCTCGTATACTGTACTATGTCACGAATCCATCACAGCAGACCAGCTTGAACCCTATGGTAAATTTGATTGACTTCGAAGCAGTGGATAGGGTAGTAGGCAAGATATCCTCGGAAGTAAAACGATATAACATAACAATGCAGATGACAACGGATGCAAGCAGATTGTCATCCCGCACATAACCTTGGCATCTACGAAATTCCGCTCTCTTGCAGCTAACGTGTTTGTTTGATGTCTTCCCTTTCACGAGGTTCCCGCACCAAGCTAAGATTCCAGAACATATCCCCGACGTCGAACTGGTCACCGAACTTTCCAAGTGACTCTTCGATGTACATCTGAACCACAGAAAGTGGACGAAAGTGATGGGGTACAGCTTGCCAACGCTGGATTTCTTGGATGACTTCGGAGGCCTTCTGGCGCTTCCGAAAATTAACCAAATTACCTGGCAGGGTATCCTTGAAGCCGTCTTGAATGAGCATTAGGGTGGTAAGGGTAATACCTGGGACGATCAAGTTAGGATTTTACTGACGTATCCGGTCGACATGTCCTTACCAATGAAGGGCACGCATGGGGGTGCAACTTTTGCGAGCATCGAACGATAGTTAGTGAAATTCTGTCCCGAATCAATGGTCATCTCGCATGCGTTCAGCTGCTTCATGTGTTGCGAATTGACATGTTCCCAAGAGCGCTTCAGTCGGCAAATAGGAGGCGAGTTTAGCCCAGCTAAAATAGCAACCATACTAGAATAATTATGCAAAAATCGACAACGCTGTCGTGGGGTCAGTGGCAACCTCTGAGTCTATACCATACAGATTACTTACGTCAGCGATAAGGATAAAATGTTTGAGAACAGCTGCTCGTTTCCTGGAGTCTTCGTGAGAGAGGACTGCGTCAGCAACCCAGTAGGCAATCTTGCAGGAAATTAGCTCGTATGTTTATACGAAGGTGTGAACCTACCCTATTGCTGGTTTGAATAACTCGAGCGATATTATCATGGTAGTCGACCTTTTGTTCCCGCGATCTCAGTAGACATTCCATGGGCCGGATTCTTTGGTACAATTGACTTTCCAGAATTGTCAACTGCCGCGCTAATTCCAGAGGGTCGACGTCAAGGAGTTTCACTCGCTTGCCTGCCTTGGGCAAAATGGGTATGGGAGGGAACACCAGATTCGGTGTGATCATCTTTTTTGGTTCTCCGGCGCGCTGAGAATCTCATTAAAATAAAGGTGTTCTGGTGTTTCGTATTACTTACAGCACAATCGATTAAAATCACCAGTTGCCTAGATATTGCAATCTTGTTGACAGCATCGCGCAGCAGGAACTTCTGCATCCGGTCGAGTATGTACATGTCTTCCTTCTCCAGGAAATCGTCGTCGGCTACCATAGCTTTGAACGTATTGAGCACTCTACGAAAGATCCGTGAAAACCAAGCCCGATCAAGACAATATGAGCGAACCTCATCTGGATGATGTGTTGCTTTAGTTTTTCCCACTCCTCGAACTCAGTAAGAGTTAGGTTGTTAGGTGGCTGGATGTAGAAGCGTCGAATGAGGAGATCGAAGAGCTCGTCTAGCGTTGTGAACGACTTGTACGTCATCAAGAATGTCTTGACGAAGGTCGGGTCTGATCAACAGGTCATTGGGAAGGTCTGGTGTTGCCGCGAGGTACGTACCGCCGGTTTCATGTGACGTGAGGCGTTCTACCAGAGCAGGGACTGTCCCAGCGCGGACGCTACCATCTACATCGATGACCATGTCATTCATGGTGTAATCCGGCCACAGGTACCGTGGCTTTGTGCTGACGGTGAATTCAATAGCGTCGTTACTAAAAATCTTTATCTGTTGCGCATTGGTGGCAATCCGGGTAATGGTCGCTGTGATACCTTGTCATCAAAGATGGGGATAGAGCGGTGAAGGGACCCACATTCATCGTCATTAAACGATATCCTATCGTTCATGGATGATCCTTCTGTATGCTGTTCCGATGGAACCAGAGTAAGTAGTGACGGAGTATAATCACTCGGCGTGGCGCTCCGGGTAGAATCGGGCTTGGAGAGATCCTCTAGAGTGATCGTGTTGTCAGACATTCGACACTGGCTGCGGAACGATGGAACACGGTCAGGTTGGACTGTCCCCTTCTTGCTGTCTGGAACGCCAAATTTATCAACAATATCTTCACTCTCCGGGTCGGTGGGGTTGAGGACCGACATGGGTGGTACATCATAATGACTATCCATGATGCACAACCGTGATGCTCGCCACTCGATTGTGCCCTTGTTGTCAATCTCACCCCCAATCGCAGTGCTTTGCAAGTACACCGCGCCTGAGATAGGTCAGCCCAATTAATGTATACATTTTTGAACAAAGAAAAACCTTCGTGTACCAATACCATCGAGTAGTTGCTGGTCACACCCGCTATGAGGCGGTCTTCTTGTGATAGTTCTCCAGGCTTGAGCAATCCCTGTAGTAGCACAGTCGACATTTAGAATGCTGTGGAAGTAGCAGCGGACGAACCCTCTCAAGTAGCGTAGTCCACTGACTGTCGTGGGTAACCGCAACGGTAGCAGAAGGAATCTGCATGGGAAAACATTCCCAATCATCGGTTACGCTAGTTTCTAGCCCCTTCGTCTCACTATGCGATACATACCTCTCGTAACAAATGTTGGTTAATGATGTCGGAGGGGTGGAAGGGCTGAACACTTTATAAGTCCTCGGAAACTCAACTTTCTGATGACTTGGAGCCCACCTTTGTCACTTGCGGAAAGCGATGGATCACAATATCCTCACGGATGTTGTCACTGTCACTGACGGGAAGGTTGCTCTCGGTAGTCTCCATGTTCACGTTGGTAATCGTCCCTTTCGGGGTATCAGCCGTCGAGCCGCCAGTACTCCGAGATCCTCCACTCCATAGGCTCGAAAACCATGAACCGCTAGAAAAATCGACACGGTAGGGTCGTACGGAAGGAAAATCTGCCTTGACGTTTACCCATTTTGTGCCCAGTATGCCTTCCCGAACCGCAATTTTGAACCCTTGTATGAACACGGTCTGGTTTGGTATTCCATTATAGTACTGGTCTGAGGGTCCTACACGCCAATCTATGGCCTGCGTGGTCTCCCAAGTATAACTCGATGCAATGTTACCTCTACCGACTTGCACAGCCTTGAACTGAGCCGAGGCTTCACCGTTACCAGCACCCCGCTGATATGCAGCAAGGGACCAAGAACGAGCCTTGTAAAACCCTGTGATCAAATAGAGGGAATCGTGGCTGATGATGCGACCGAGACGTTGCTCCGCAAAGGTGTACCAGTCCACCGCGTGTTGGATCGCTTGATCTAGAAACAGACGTTCGTTTCGGAGATAGTAGCGTTCAGCACCTTCAGGGAGAATGAGAACCGCGCCTTCTTGAGAGGACAGCGTGAATTCATAATTCAGAGGACCCGGTTGCGTACGCCTTCGTCAAAGTCAGCACAACCGGTCGAGTATCTCATGACGGTGAGACCATGCCGCACCTTGCTGGATCTTCATCAGATTCATTTGGGTTCCTCACCCTTGCCACGGAGGAAGTCGAAATGATACGACCTGCACCCTCGGCTTCGGGATATATGGTAATATCCCTGCCGCTGAGCGGAACGGGGGTAAAGTTGTTGGGCACGCCGGTTTCTCGATGAAGCGAATGTGTAGGAGGTAAGCACACATTGAAAAAGACGTCAAAACTGCCATCTTCTGGGACGACGACGCCGACATCCCCAATCTTGAGCCCTTCCCGAACATAGACATCTGGAAGGCTCATGTTGGGCTCTGGCGTCCACAGCGGGTATCCGCGACCTGAGACAAGATACCTCGCATAGACGTCCTGCGGGGAGTGAACCATGTTCGGTGGGATTTCAATAGCCTCGAATTCTGGATCTCAGCGCTCGATAACGACTCGGACTTGCTGTACCGTACTACAAGTGGCGATGCTGAATATACTACAGCACTGCACTGGCAGCGCCCTCCGCAGTTTCATTGTCGAGGTCACGGCGCTGATGGATGGAGAAGACGAACACAGTAAAGCCACTACCCTTAATCTGCGTTATTGACTGAGAGTTGTCACGGGCGTGTACAAGCGAAGTCGGCCGGGGTAGGAACTAGGAACAAGTTGAGCCTGGACTCGGACTTATCATGTATGTATTCCGTTCTGCTAGGTTATGTAAATTGGCCACGGGTGGCTTACCAGTTCTTATGTAAGCGTCTATAATCACTCGTCAGCGTACATATGACCTCCTCAACTTGGCATCTTTTCGGATTTGAATTCTTCTCGCTCGCTCTTCAGTACACAACTATGCCTAGCCGCTCAGCCCACATCGATAAACACCATCTCATATGTTCACCACGAGTACTGGCCCCGGTGATTGATTTGGCAGAATATAACCTCGGCGTGGCTTTGTGGTACCTTTGCAAATTCAAGTGACTGACTGAGACGGCCAGGGACCGTCCGGGTTCGGCTCTAGGCTAGTCTCGAACCGGGCGTTCTAGGAAGCGCCGGGTGTGACTTTTGATCGCCCGGAACTTTGGAAGCATCCGAGCTTTCCGACAAGGCCCCAAGTTGGGAAAAACGAATGGCCCGAGACCACTTGATCAACCTAGAGTACTGGTGACCAATCCTTGCGATAAGGCAAGCTGTGACCCCGCGTGCCTCATAGCACACATTGGTCACCAGTCCATGACCACTTCTACCGATCATTTTCAAAAAACAGTTCGTTCCCGCTGTCTCACCAGTGTAAACTTTCTGAAAGTAAATAAATAAAGGTACAAAGTAGACTTTTTCATAACGTATTAAGTTTTTCTTACATTTTGGCATCGGCTATAGGACTTTTCCTCGATATACTGTCGTATGTGTTAGTCTACCGCACGGTGAAAACTCGCTCCGACGTTCGGCTGTAGTATAATGGACAACATTGTTTCTGATTATTTCAAATCTCGACTTGGACCCAGTGAGTCAGACTCGGTGGGTGTCCGCGTGGCTGCGATCGTTCTCGGGACCCTTCTGATTAGCTTGTTCCCGGAAACAGAACCTTTAAAGACTGTCTTTGTCTTTGTCGGTAAGCCAGGCCTTTCGGGCGGTGAACTTGCCCGAAGGTCGGAACTGCACAAGACGTCACGCATCGTACGTAGAACTTGACAGTCCCACTAATCTTCCAACGAGCGACGTGCGTACAGTGAGTGGCCGTTTAAACCGCAGGAACGAAGTCGTGTCACTATTCTGGGAAAGTATACGCCCTGTGCCACTGGGGTCATCCTATCTTAAGGGGTGGTACCGTCAATGACACGCCTTGACAGGTCAATATACTTCATTATGGGTCGGAGTGCCTAGCTTGCTCGAAAACGACAAGCCAATATAGGAAGACAAATACGGACAAAAACTTGTGTCGCTGACGCGGCCCGGGATAGGGACACTGGGGAGAGCAAATTCACGGTCCGCACAACGTCCCGCGACGCGCCTTCCGAGACCAAGCATGACCAGGTCCCCAAAGTGGAAGACTCACCCGTGTTTATGCCCACCAGTAATGTGATCGTATCTCAGTCAGCACGCCAGAAGACCTGTCGTCTGGAGACTCCAAAACGTACTGTATACCATATGGTCGGGTCGACCCGACATGTATGATACTGAGGTTATCATCATTGACGGTGCGCGCGAAGGTCTCGGATTCATTGGTGAGTTGTTATTACTCACTGTGAAACATTATGCGCGATCGAGTACATGTTTAGCCTTATTAATTGTCATCGAAGCCCTCGAATTCCAAAAATGTCGGGGAAACAAATGGCCTTTTTTTAATCTCAGAAACTACCCCTATGTGACTCAGCTAACGATGTGTCAGAAATGAGTTTCCATAAAAAGGGTTCCCGAAACCGTCGAAGCGATCCACTGTTTTCTGGAATGGATTATTTTGGCCAGAACCCTTTCGTCCATTCCGTGGTTTCTAGAATAGATCTGACAATCACATGTGGGAGAGAATGAATTCGTGTCGTGTGCGTTATCGTTGTTACGGTCATCGATAGAACTTTCTCGTACGCCAGGTACTTATATACATACATTGCTGGATGCAGCAGAAAAGAAGAGAAAAAGTACGAATGAAAAAAAAAGAAGTCGGGATTGTGAACGTCGAAGTGGCTAGATGCGTGATGCCAAGTGAAATGGAAAAAGATGAATGAGACGAAGAATGAAGATGATGCCCGGCTTTTGTACAACGTATTCTTTCAAGCATCCATATGAAGCAGTACAGATCGCCTTGATGTGGTGCATGGCTATGTCGCCAATGGGGGGAAGAGAGAAGAACGGTTAAATCCGGTAGGGAACGACAACCTTGGGGCCTCCTACGAAGCCCCGGCGGTGGCAAATAATTTTCCTGGAGAGAACCAATGTCGTCTCGTCCGTGGTCGTGCAGCCTGACGACACTGCTCGTGCAGTCGAGCCGTCACTGTCGTACCGGTCTGCGGCGGCGCAACTGCCCCAGAGGAAGGTTCCGAAGCAGGTGGAGAAGGTGAGCGACGCCAAGACGACGTGGGACTGTAGGTAAAAAGGGAATGAAATGGAAATGCATCAGTGAACGAGCCTTTCCTCCCTCGATGCTGTTCCTCGCCGCTGCTGGGTGGAGTCCGTGGTGGCGATGAGGCACGGGGAAAGGAAAAGCGCCAGAGTGATGAGGACCATCGCTTCTCTTCACTTCCATTTGAAGATCGAGGTATCGGAATAGGCACAGGTGAACTAGGACGAGGCAGTGGCCCGGAAATACCGTTTAGGATGTGTGATTGTTGGGAAGGGAGCGGAGGATGCGCGGGCAAAGCGCCCATCTGTACGTGTGCCTCCTGTCGACATGTATTCAGGACTACAGCAGGCACATATGGATTCATAGTCTTAGTAATGACAGGATCGCGTCGCCAAATGGCCAAGTGGGCAGGAGAAGTATCTTCCAACATCTTCTTGGAAGTAATGTCTAGGTCTAGACCCACCACGCTCTCAGAAGAAGATGACATGGTGGAGGGGTATGAGGACGAGTAATCGGTGTCTGGGTAGTCCCACGACGTAGGATCGATATGATGGCTGCCAGGCGTAGCATAGACGCCAAGGTCCACACTCGATGGCATAGCCGATGATGTCCAAGGGAGGGAGAACTTGGAAACGGAGTCGGGTGAGGTGAGATAAAAGCAGGAGGAGAACGGGGTGGCGCTTTCAACGGCGGTGTGCATGGAAGACAAAGTGGTGTGCGTATTGTTGCTACCCGTGAAGAATATTCGACGACCACAGTCGGTGTTGATTTTGAGAGGCTTTGAGGGTCCGAGCGTTGGCCTATTGCGCAACATGCTAATACCCTCCGGAGTGGGAGGAACAGATGGAATGGATCCAGATGCAACAGGGGACAGCGGAGAGTAAGTGGAAGGAGGTGTACGAGGGGCCTCGTAAATTTTGAGAGGCTCGAGCGCTGCCGACGATGGAGAGCGTATCGAAGACTCAATAGCCCAGGTTGCGTTGCACGACGAATACTCTTCGTCCCACATCGGGTCCCGAATGGAGTTCCTTGTGTACTCCATCTCCGAATCGCTGTCCTTGCTCCACCGAGAATGAAGTTCTTCGGGTTGATCGGCAGGCTCACCGGGGGTGGAAGAATCCGAGTCACTCTCGATGTCGACATCGATCTCCCATGCGCAACGTGCCATGCTTCCTTCGAAGATGACGCCTTCTGCGTAGAAGTGATCTACCTGCTGAATCGCAGCCCTAACCTCCGATAGAGTGATGCGACGGCGCCAGTCCACCTCGAGCATGCGGCAAAGGATGTTGTTTACTTCGGAAGAGATCGGAAGGACAGTGGGAAGGAAGTTAAGGGGATCCTGGAGGTATGCCTGGAATGTGGGGTCGGATGAGGATGCCGACTTCCAAGGATTGCGGCCAGTGGCGAGGTTCAAAAGTATAATGGCCAAAGACCAGATGTCGTTGAATAGGGGGGAGTAGGACCCTGTTGGTGCGAACTCGCCCCCTTGACACTCTAAGTGCAGAGAAGTTAGTCATGCAAGCGAGTGATGAAGGAGAAATACACGCCTGGGCTCATGTGGTAAACGCTACCAGTGCGGAACTCCTCACTAAACCTATCTGTAGTAGCGAGGCCGAAGTCGGTGATAGCAACTCGGAGTCCGCCGTCGAAGCACAGCACATTCTCCGGCTTGAGGTCCCGATGATATATACCGAGCGAATGGCAATATTCGACGGCATCAAGAAGCTGGAGGAATATGTGTTTAATTAGGTGATCTTGCCCAAGGTAGCGGCAATGGTGCAAGATTTGAGAGAAGAGATCTCCATCGGAAGCGTAGTCCATGACGAGGTAAGTGTAGTTGTGCTCCTCTACAACCCGGTGGAGGGTGACAACGTTTGGGTGGGCTGACGCAAGGCGATGAAGGGCTATTTCCCGCATGTGTAATTGGCGCTGGCGGGAACCGGTGTGAACCTGCGAACTGATGAGGCACTTGACTGCGTAATTGCGAGTAAGTGAGTCTACGGCGCGATATACGACACCGTAGCCTCCTACACCAAGGACCTCAACGAGTTCAAGAGTGTCGTTGTCGATGAGCGTACCCAGGGCTGGGGGAGGGGGGGAATTCGCAGAGGACTGCTTGGGCGGCATCCTGGGATAACACTGCAACGACGAATGGGTGGTGGAGACCTAAGAGGTCGAGAAGGAGGCGTCCGAAGACGAGGAATATGGTGAAGAACAATGGGAAGTAAGAGCGAAGAGCGACTTAAGCACGCCGGGAATTTAAGTGAGTGACGCCCCGTTGCAGCGTGGCTAGCATGAGGCAGCCAGACCCCCAGTTGGTAGCGGCTGTTCGTGATAGACGAGCGGAAGGAAACGTTTCCTGCAGGAAGGTTCGATAATGACATCGAGGCAGGCCACTTTTTCTATCGTCACTACCACAGGGAGATCAGTCATCATTTCAATATCGTTCAAATCGAAGGACTGCCCCTAAAAAGGCAGGAGTCGGGCGGGAGCGAGGACTGTGGGTACTACACTATTTGGAGTGCAATGATCAGCATGCCAAGTGAGCCAAGCGACGTGACACTGCAGAGATTTGAAGGCTTTGACTCAGCCGGCAAAACTCTGTTCGGGCCGCGGGAGAGGCTGAAAAAACAATCATACGGAGAGAGAAAGTCGCAAAATGGAAATTCCGAGTTTGGAAGTACACTCGATCAACGATCGAGACGCCTAACTAAGAGGTGTATGTGGTGACTGGACCCTGGGCACCTGCTCATAATCATCTCCACTTGGGGTGTACCTAAATCATTGAGTCAACTGACTAACAAACTTGCGGAAACCGAACCAACCTGTACACAGCAGCTTGCTGTCTGCATTCAAAAGTAACGAGGCAGCAGCAGTAAGAGCGCGTCGCCACTATCCGATTCAGACACACCGTAATACCGCTTGAGAGTGATGCGCGTTGCACAAGGCGGTCCCAGATCGCGTTCGCTTTGCGCTACTTGAAGTTGAAGCAGGTTGAACATCGGACATGCCCGCCGCCCAGCCGCAGCGTGTACAATGAGCTCACGTGACCAAGACGCGTCGCGACGCGGTTGAGGGCGGGTCGGAGCGGCGGGGTCTCAAAATGGTAAGTGTGGATTTAAATGCTAAGCGAGCGAGAATGTGGTTCATTTTCTCTTCCTCAACGTGTTGCACAGCGCCTACGCGTGTCCAGTCTGTCCAGTCCCTTCTCTTCGGCATCTCACTCCTACTCCACTCTTCCTATCTCAATGTCCGTGCGCTCATTCACTGTCTTCCAGGACACCCCATCCGAGCTCCCGCAGTCTCACCATGACAGTGATGTACGGGCCCTGACGCTCTCAGCCACGGACGCAGCTGCCACATTACTATCTACCCTTGCTGCGATTGAGAAGGAGAACCTTCACCCAGTCACGGGACAGCGCGCTGGTCCTACCGTCGGCTCTGAAGCGAAGAAGCGAAAGACCAGCGCTCTCGCTACGAAAGTGCTCGTCGTTCCCTCTTCCAAGAAGCACAAGGAGCTCAAAGGGGAACAAAAGAAGATGCGAAAGCCTCTCAGCTCTGCTGGAAAGCCTAGGAGCTCTGACGCAAGAAAGAGCAGTTCCAAGTCGACTCGTTCTTCTCGCAAGGCTTCTCCATTACCACCAGTTGTCGAAGAGCAGGAGTTGCAGCGCCGCCCAGCGCGTCTCTCAATTTCTCAGATCGACATTGATTCTCGATGCTACGAGCTGACTGTCTCGCCCTTGGCAGACGTCTCAGAGGCCTATGATGCGGCTCGTACGGAAAGCCAAGAGCCTGACATCCACGCGGAAAGGGTCCGTGCGAGTATCATTTCATTGTCTGCAAGTACTGACTGTGCATCTAGGAGAAGTCGGTGGAACCAGCTATCCGTGACTATTTCTCCCCTTCCATGGTCGATAAGCCTCTCCAAACAATGAATGATACACTATGCAATACCGATGATTCGTCCCCTCAGACCAACGACTTCTCAACACCCGAACGCAAGCGCATCTATTCTGCCTTCACCTTTTCCTCACCGTCGCCGACCTCGGAACGCTTCAAGCAAGCTCAATCGTCGCCAACTTGTCGTGATTCCCCGGCTTCTAACTCGGAGTGAGGAACCTAAAGTTTATCAACTCTTTGTCCAGATGCCACGATCAACTCCCTCATGCAATAATGAGCAACCTCAGCCCAAAAGGATACCATTGCATATTTGTGTATATCATCACTTCCATCTATTCCAAGCATCTCCACACCATCTCTCCGATCGAGCATATGATTACCCACCTTGTTTTTTATGTCCCTCGTCTGGTTTGCTCGCCTTGCTTTTGCTTGTCGTTTTGTGATTCCAACATACCATTCTTGTTGGCCTGGGCCTCAAGCGCATCCTTGTATTACCAGACATACATCAATTTAATTCATATCCTCCACCTCCACGGTCATTGATAATACTGTCGATGCTAACGTCACTTTCCGCAGCTGTACATGCTCTGTATCTGCGTGTCCTTGGTTATGGGATGTAATGGTTAACAAGTTTGTGTTATTGCTGTGCTATTCGATGGCGATAAGAAATCCTTCGCTTGGGTCTTATCTATGATATTTTAAAAGTGAGTACGCTTCCTCTTATCGACACCTGGAAGCGTTCCGACCATCGGCTAACCGGACCATTGTGCTCGTTTCTGTGCCCAGGATAAGAAATTGCACAAGAATATTTGCGACAGGTTCCGTCTTCTGATGCCTGCGGGTTCCTCCTGGAAGTATCTCATTCTGAAACATCTATCAAGGACACTTTGCCATGGGCGTGTTCCGCAGACTTACCCAAGCCCTTGAGATCCCTCACGACCTGAGCCTCACTCTGGTCCAGCAATTAATCACCGTGGGTGTGCTATTTGCGCTCAGACAATACCGTTGCCCAACCGTCCCTTTTTCAATCTCGGCTCTCCAAGAATGAGGACCTGCTGCCTGTAGTCCCCGAAAGTTGGGCCTGGCGTGCATACAATTATGTCGCGTTGTGCGTCTAGACGTTCCTTTCTCCTGAACAGCACAATTCATGACGTTAGGGGATCGAAATAGCTGGGTGGCAGACATGTTGAACATTAACGCATGAGTTGCTCGTGTAATTCGAAACAAGACAAAGCCTTCAAGTTGGATGATCGTATCGCCCATAATCCAATTGGGTATGTCGTGGTAGCAAGGGATCTGCGTATGGGTGGTGTATGTTGCCGTGACACCGTTTTTGGTCTTGTCCGCACGAGTTCCGGAGTCTTTGAAAATTTATGGTGTCTTCAAACGGGGCGCAATGTTTTGGTGAGGACACCGGACAGCTCCCCTCCTCGTGTCCGTGTTTTAAATGGAAGTGTAGTATATGGCATGGGGTGCAAGCATTGGAGGGACGTGTGTTTTGGTGATGTTAGGGCCATGTGGCCTGGTGTTCGTACGTGATTCCATCCTTTGAGTGGTATGAGCACGCTATCTCTATGGGTATTATTGGGACGCAGCCAATTCACTTCCAGCTTCCCCCGGAACGAATACTCGGGATTTTACTTGCTTCTTGCTGTGGCTCCTTTTCCGCTGCCATCGATATGGTTTCCCATGCACAAGATGTTGGTAAGAGAATGTTCTTGGCTCGAAAGTCTGTTGCTCACTGAGCCACACCTTCTAGAAAGTCGCCACTTCGTACTGAAGACGGTGGTTACGCCTACCGCGGCGATTGTGTTCCGCAAATGGTGCATCCTCAAAGTACATGGTATATAGGTGTGATCGTACGACAGCCGTTCTCTATCCATGGATCTAATCTGGCCTGGGCAACGGTCGTGAGCCTCATGTCATGCATCAGCAACTCGGTGACGCTTCTTACATCCGCATGCCTCGCCTCGTCTGCTTCTCAGAGTTCCCATCTCACTTTGAAACAAAATAGGAACGCACCAGACTTTGCGTCTAGGGCAAGGGCGCCCGCTGCCGCACTTTGGCCACAGCTCGTTGCACTCCCCTTGACACCTTCTATCGTGTGTTTGATCGGATTCCTGGTCGGTTTATCTTCCCAGGCTATATATGGAGAGGCCATCTGGTCGCCCATCGATTTGTTGGGCCGATTCTTGGACGAGAATCCTACCCCTGCGACGAGAATTGGAGTGTGTCCAGTACTTACTGCGTTCACCGTGCCAGACGTGGCTCGCCCGTTGACATGGTTCATCTCCGCTTCCTTTGTTATTGCGCAGGTGAGCGACAGAATGGTTCTCTTTTGATGCGCCAGATATGTTACCATTACTCACGAAATAAACTATACACCCACCAGATGGTATATATCTGTTTTATGTTACCGGACAGTAAACGGCGATTCATGTTCTGCTCCTCCCCTCCACTCGGTGTTTGGAATTTGGAAATGGGTGGTTCCCGCGTATGCGTTTGCGCAGATCGAATATATCCGCAATTTCAGCTTCAGCTGGGTGCCACTTACCACACTAACATCGTGGGTGTCGTTGTCAACCGCGTTTTTTCCTACGCCGACATGGTATGACAGCAACAACGACTGACACCACTCCCGCATTTATAGAATATCCGACAAGGTGGATACACTGGAGCCACCGTTGGCTTATGCATGTGTCTATGACTCGAAGGCAGCAATCACGTTACATCTTACCTGTCTTCATGAGCTCCATTGCTGGAGTAATGGTGAGTCCATATTCAAAGACAGTAAACCCTGAGATATGTGCTCACGGTAAAATGGATGCTTTTTTTTTTACCTGCGATGTGGGAATGTTACCTGATTCGCAAGAAACATTATGATGTCGTTAATTTATACCAGACGGGAAAGGTACTGGTATACGTACGGGGAAATCTCCGATGAGTGGCTTGAGAGTCTGAGACCCTTGCTAGCGATGCCACACATTGGTGGGCTATCCGGATGGCTTACGGCGCCTTCCTCAGTGCCTATGCCATCTACATGTCTGGGATCTTGATTAACGCCGTTAAGTAATTCGCGGGCCCGAGTGAGTCCTTTTTTCTCCCTTTCTCAGCCTCTCGAACCTTGAAGTTTCCCTTTGGCGGTGGTCCGTCGCGGTCCGGCTGAGAAAAAAAAGTACTGGCGCGATTGACGCTTCCCGTGGAATTCCGTGCCATAAAGCTAGTCGTGCTGTACTTACCACAGCTACACGGATATACGAGCTCGCATTCTTTACGGGATTCGGGGTATCGTGTAACGTGTATTATGTGCTGGATCGATTATTCCTTGTCGTGGGTACGATCGCAGTGTTTGAGGAGATTGACGTGTCGGGGTACGAATGGAAGTCGATAAAAGCCCACGACGGTGTTTGAAGGGACATAGAGAAGTGCCTTACCATACCATATGTCGTCCAAGTAGTGGTTGCGAAGGAGGAACTGGAACTGGTAAAATTGGCCGACTACGCCTAAATTAATAGTTCAATACTTACTTGATTTGAAAAAGGGTTTCCTTTTTCATATATGTTTTCGGGGATACCCGATGTGTGATGTCACCCAAGTGCCAACATAGGAGGGCTACCCCGACTTACGCCTTGGTCGAAGCATCGTCGATGGCGTCTGGTACTCAATCACCCCCGCTCGAAGCAACGGGGTCTCATCTCCCGATGGGCGTATCGTCCATTGATGGGACCTGCTCTAAACCCATGAAGGACATCGAACAACGCGCAGGTAGGTCGCAGCCAGTCCTAGGAGTCAGTATGTCTAATTCTTGCGATACGGACAGAATACTTTAGTGATGCGGTACGTCGAAGCTTGACAGTTTGATGTGTTTTAAGACCTCACGGCCTCACTGGGACTTGCATGCGAAAGGTCAAGGAACAGTATGCACAATGCCTGCCCGCTCAAAAGCCGCCTCCGGTAGAGAAAGCGACAGAAAGGAAGTAGGGAAGTTGTTGACGCGTCGAGTTATACTATCCTGGGAGAGTGACATATTCTCGTCCCATGGTGTACAAATGATCGAGATTGCTGGCTGAGTTACGTTCTACTTCGTCTGGGTACTAGTCAAATATTTGGACCACCAGTCCTCGAAATTCGAGCAATCTAAGTCACCGACCAACTCTATCGTTTCTTCGGTGGACAAGTGACAGTCTCTGGGACGTGCAACTGCGTCCGCCGGGATGGAACTGTCACGGATGATGTGGCTTATGGGCAGTTTGAGGATCTTTCCAAATATCTCGCATATGTTGTACTTGGTCAGGCATTCGCCAGCTGAGTAGTGCACCACTCGGGGGAGAGCCTCGTTCAAATCTGTGTCTAGATTGTGAAGAAAAAAAAGTGAAGGGTAAGATCGAGCACCTACCCGACAGACGAACGAGGAATGCGGCTATATCGAGGACGTTGGTGGGATACCTTTGTGCATAGTCATCCATATTGTAGGTCTTCCCAGATTGATCCCGGACGACATCGAGGAGGATGTTGACTGCGCTATCTGAATTCTTCGGTGTAGGACCATAGCTTCAAAATCAAGTCAGGTGGAAAATGAATTGTAAAGTTGGTGCAACTTACAGCACAGGAACTCGGAGAACGGCAACCTTGGCGTCACTCACACCCAAAACGGCCTTCTCACCAGCAAACTTCGTGGTACCATATTCTTGCAATGGGTTTACCTCGCTTCCCGGTTTGTAAGGAGGGTTCCTTCCGTCGAAAACATAATCTACATTCCGGGGTACCTTCTGTGTGAGAAAGTACGTATAGGTACCAGGACAACAGTAACGTACCCGTGGAAATATACACAAGGGTAGCATCGTTATCCCTGCAAATTTGAGCAAGATGTCCAGGCACATCCTGGTTGAGCTATATGTGGGATGTTAATCCCAGAACTGGTCAGGAACGCATGGACACACCTTAACTGCGGTCGCGGCACCACCCTACGGGACGTTTTTTCGATGAACACCGTTTGGGAAGCTCATGGAGTGAAAGATACCCGACGTACTTCTTTGAATGCATCCGGCCGTCTTTCTGCTGCGCAGTGAATCACCCCTTGAATGGATTTGGGCCATCAGCATTGAATCACCCCAATCCCATCGACATACAGTTGAATTCGTGTTCGCTAAATAACTTGCGGAGGGTCACACCTTCTTGGGAGAGCAGATCGCTGGTCAAGTCAAGCCTAACGAGTCCTTCTTTGACTTGCGAGTATGATAAACCGACGGTGTGGACGCCCGCGCGTTGGAATGCGTTGTAGACAGCAGTCCCCAGGACGCCGGATGCACCTAGGTATGATATTGGACCATCAGATCATTATGGAAGACGTCAATGGCCGGAACCTGTGACCAGAACGCTCTTCATCGATTCTGATTGACCTGAGTAAGAAGCAATGGTTTCGATCGTCAACGGATCTCAATCAGTGTCCAAGTGAGACCGTGTGCTCAGGCAGTTCGATTGGCATTTGCGAGAATTTTGTTTCGCAGGCTGCCTATTGGACAGAGATGTCCCCACAATGTTTGTATGTAGTTCTTTTGCGTTCAAACCCCAATCTGTCGGAAATCGCCGGATGTTGTCACCGTGCATTGGCAGGTCGTCAAGCGCGTCAAGTCCGCCCAACGGTTTTCCAGAGGTATCCCTACTGAAATTCAATGGTGGACTCCCGTATTCTGTGAAACCATTTGATTTACTCTACCAGTTACATCCCGGCGAAGATGCCTAGCTCCTATTACGGTAAATTCTTGCAAAAATTTGGACAATCGTTTTGTGCCCCATTCACCAATCTTGAATTCGCAGCGCCCTGTCTTGCGCTCGAAGAATGAATGGTCGCTCCATTCAGGCGAGCACCCAGCTAGGCTATTCTTCTCATCTGTTCAACCTGATTTCTTCAAAATATTTGATTCAGTGTCACGGCCTCGCGCAAATCCCACCAACCATTGGCTCCGACTGACTTGTCGGATAATGACAATGGTTACCAAAGATTGCCACACCTATCTAGTGCCACACGGAACGAGAGAGCATTGGACGGTTCAATACGGTCTATCGGATAGCGAAATTGGCAGGGCTCCGAAGAAGTCTGTGAGGCATACTTATCGACGCGACCAAATGGATTACGGCCGACGGTGAACATGGGGCTCCGAATTGGATCGCGGGCCCCGTCTGTTGGGATGACAAAGGCGCAGACGTTTGCGTTGTCCTTATTCAATTATAACCATTCTAGTTTTCATTGGTTCGTCAGGGGGAGATGATTTGTGCGTATCTTCAGGAAAGATGGAACTTTTGATTTCGGAGCACAACTATTGCGCCGGGCTAGTCCCCAGGCGCCACTTGGTAGCATGTGCAGCCCATACCTGCCCTATGATACTTAGCGCCAAGCCCCAGCACTAATGCGGTATGCCAATGTTGAACGTTGAACGTTTGAACTGCTAGATGGGGGTATTTACCCTGTTTCAATGCGCAAAAAAGTTGTAGGAGACTCAGAAAGCAGCCACATCCTTCGACCACCAACATGCATCGCCTTGAATGCTGGCGCACTGGTCGGCCAGCGCTTATGATATCGTATCCCTGGACCTAATCGGTGTACTCTTGAAGCGACCCTGGTTGTGCCTGCGGGTAAGTGGGTTTTTGCCCCATCGCATGGCAAAGTCTGTCCCTTGAACTTCAGGTTGGCGCAGCCCATAACCTCAGGGTCCGATTTTCGCGCATTGGGAGGTATGCTTCTTTGCAACTGCATCCTTGGATGATAATAACCGTAGAATTTTGGCATTATTACAAGAGTGCTACGCTCAAAATCGAGTGCTGCAAGGGGATGTTACCCCAGTTCACATCACGGCGTCTCCCACTAGCGTGGTGACTTCTCACACGAGGGATTTGCGATCAGGTTGACAACCGGCTGTCACCGATTCAGACTCCTTTCCTGCCTTGAAGCGGCGGCAAATGTTAAAGGAAGGTGCAACACCCATTGGTTGCACCAATGTGAGTGACATTTGTTTCGATCGTGAAAACCGCGTAACTCTTTACAACGTAAGGGCTCTAATATTTACCGATCTGGCCGAAATGCAAGTTTCGGCCTTCCGATGTTTCCCCGTGGAGGCTGTCCGATGTTTGAATCGTTCTTGTGATAGTTCGACAGCGCGTATGCCCTGCGAGTTCATTCGCCACCAGGCTTGGGATCAGTCCGATGATCCAGGAGTTTGAACTTGACACTAATAAGATTGTTCAGAATTCAGATAGGCTGAATTGGCGGTGCGATCCGTTCACATGGCTACGCGAATTACCGAACCTCCCCGGGGCTGAAGGTGCGTAGAGATGGACCCACGGTTACTTATCCTTCTACCTCTCTGTCGGATTAGGGTAATACGTTGTACGGCAGATCTGTCAGACAGACTTATATCAGACGGGACAACAGATTGTTATAATCGCAGGTGGCGTTTGTCTCTTTCATTCACTCCATTGTACATTCTGAACTCAGGATGATACCCCTCAAGCCTTCCCTTCTCATGCAATCCCCACCCTCAAGCTACGTGCAGGCCGCGAGACTCGAGAGGCCTATCTCTGCTTATTCACATATTTCGTTCTTCCGGTGAGCAGAATTCATATGCCAGAAAAAATCTACTCAGCCGTGTCTTCTAGCTCCTTACTTTTGGATATGCAAATATATAGCCCTTCTGTTAAAGTGGTGAAGCAACCTGGCCTAGAGACCTCGCAACTTCGTCCAGTGTTCGGTGACCAGGATAAGATTGAAGGAAAAGTTATGGTTGATCCCAGCTGCTCCCAGAACGGTCGCTTAACGATCTCTGTATGTTTTCCCCCTACCTTTGTCCCTTCTCACGGCTGATAGAGGGTCAGCTGGAAGGAGCATTTGAATATTCGTCTGTCAAGGACAACCCAGATGACGTATATTTCCATAACCCGACAGTCAGAAAACATCGACATGTATTCTTGTCTCCATCAGCTACCATTCCCGTTTCATCTATTCCCGATTCTCGGTCAACTATCCGTGAGGCGCTTAGCGTTCGCAAGCGACCTAGCAGACCAAACGTGAATAGTTCTCCGTGCCGTACTTGCGAATTCAGCTTCGAACTTCCCCGTGGGTCTCGGCCCGGAGAGGAGATGCCACAGACGTTCTCATCCAAGACTCCTACCAGGGATTCGCGAAGACAGTCGGGCACAGAGGAACTCGAGATTGCATACCGTATCACGGCAGTCTGGGAACCATCTGATGGGTCTGGGGATCAAGCCATGTGCGTTGATTGCAGCATGCGAGATAAAATCTGACCATTTTCTTTCAGATTAGAAGCCCCTGTACTACTCCAACCGGACGCCGATTTCCAATCCTTTGACGGTTCTGCTATGGAACCGGAATCTTGGCTGGAAATGCCTTTGGTGCCCGAACGTCTAATTCCGTTCGACTGTGCGGTGAGTGAATACGGGGCTTCATTGTCAAGACGAAACTGATGGTCCTCGCGTCATAGGTGACACTTCCCCGCCTCCAATCATTTTCTCGCTGT
>JBBPQZ010000178.1:0-22138 GCA_038092795.1 Boletus rubissimus
CAGGCATCGGCATCTCGTTCCCCCGTCAGCGTACACATTCTCCTCGTATATCGAACGCCCTTTTATCACGGGAGCCATCCACCCCCGTCGCCGCTTCTGTCCAACGGCGCGCAGAGCCGAGTCACCTTCCAAATCGTACACGCGAAGGTGATAAGCACACGTCCAGTCACCGTGTCGCTTCTGTTGATCTCCGGCTGCCCATTGCCAACCATTTCCCGAACCATGCTTCTCCGATTGATCTTCACCCGCACGCGCCGACGCGAGCACAGAGTTTTTCATATACGCCGGTTAATTCACATGGGCTCGGAAGCGCCGCCGTTGGGGTACAGAAACTGTCGTCGAATGCGGTGGGGTCCCGATTGAGTGGACGACTTCCATTCTGGAGTCAAGGCCATCTCCATCGCCGTCCCACGATGACGACGACGACGACTTCTGCGAAACCTACCGGTTCGTTGTCACCGTCTCCCGCGAAGCCGAATTTTCAGAACCCACATCCGTTTACTCGGTTACGACCACCCAGTGGTTCGACACCGTCTAAAATCCCGAGCGATATGAAACACCGCGATCCTCGCTCGGTATCCTCCCGGACACACAAGCACACGCAGAGTGTTGGCTCTCTTCCCCCATCGCCTTTACTGCACGCGCGAAAATGGCAGGTGTAACGTACAGTGTACGATGTTTTAATGGCCCAACGACCCCGTCGCATTTGAATGATAGTCGCTGTTAATTTTAATTCTGCCTCCGATCCTGTTTTTTTTTTTCTGTTTGATACACATTACGAGTTAGTCGTTTCTGTTGTCCCCCCCCCCCCCCCCCTTTAACCACGTTGAGCACGAGTTACTACGCTTTCGATTCGAGTACGTTCTCTTTTGTTGGACGATCGATCCTCTGCATCCTTGACGACGCTGATCGGATGTCATGTTTTTGTTTTTGTTTTTGTTCTTTTGCACGATAGCCCCTACATGATCCAGTCCCCCTTCCACTGTACCCCCTTCCGAGCCTACTTACCTGAAGACTTCCATGACGCGATATGAACCAACAGATTGTTTGGGTAACAAAGATCTTGGACGACCCTTATCGCTGTGATCTTGGAGATGGAGGGTGTGGTAGGGCATTGGGAGGACACGGTCCGACCGCTGCCCGCGGGACTCGTGATACGATTGGCGTCAGTTTGAGCTCGGTCATCGCCGACATCGTTGAGTCGGAGTTCGTCTCCTCAAACCAGCGAGTCAACTTTGAGCTCAAAAAGACAACTGATCATACGTTCAATGAAGAGTCGCAATCAAGGCTGGCGTTTCGGCGTTGGCTTACCCGACCGCCTAAGTACACTCCAGATGTCCCGGAGGAAAAATTTAGGACTCCGGAGTCGGAACTACTCAATCCCGGGTCGTACTATCTTGAGATTCTTGGATCGTAGAGCGTTGACAAAAAACGCTGGCTACCTACCCCGGTAAGTTATTTAATTTACCATATTCGCAATACAACGGGAAAATGTAGGTGTACAGTATGTGTTGCTCTATACAAGCTTGTCGTGCGCGATAATATTTCAGTGCTCCGTTTCCTCCCAGGTTCTTCCAACAGTCTTGAACAAATCTGCCTCGGTAATCTGCTTACCGCTCGTAAAGTACCCTGCCGCAATCTTGGCGTCGATCTCGACCCTCGAGTCGGGTGGAATGAGGTGGTCTGCGACGAGAGGTGAGTTT
The DNA here is from genome assembly GCA_038092795.1 of Boletus rubissimus. Taxonomy (NCBI): domain Eukaryota; kingdom Fungi; phylum Basidiomycota; class Agaricomycetes; order Boletales; family Boletaceae; genus Lanmaoa; species Lanmaoa rubissima. The sequence goes on from JBBPQZ010000178.1 coordinate 1,704, forward strand.
GAGCGTTGAGAGTGGGGATGACGCAACTTACCAGGGAGATCGTATCGTTTCAATATAGGGATACCGGACTCCACGATAGCATTGTATTTCCTGTGTATCATGTAAGCGCGTACTCTTTCATACGTCTAGGTGAGCGTAGCCTACATATCGCTCATCGAGACCATGTTGTCGATCTTCCTGATACCGAGCCAATGCAACACGTCTGGCATCAACGCTTGGAAACGCATATCTTTGACTCCAGCAATGAGCTCCGTAGACTTGAAGTACTTGTCCGCGGAGTCACCGCCACGTTTACGGAGGTTATATACGAGGTACCTGACAAATTCATCTTAGATTAGGGTCACTTCGTGGACCAAAGACCTACTTGGTGACTTCTCCAAGAGCTCGGCCCTCCTTGCGGAAGTAAACAACGACGCCGACACCACCGCGTTGAGCGCAACGGATACACTCTTCAATGGCGAAGATGAGGTAGGGCTTGCAAGTACAAATGTCGGATCCAAAGACATCAGATCCGTTACCTGCCAAGATGGATGAAACTTGGTCAGCTTGGTGCAGATCACGTGAGGACGTACATTCGTCATGCACACGAAGCGTGAGTTCCTTGGATTCGTCTGCCATATATTCTGGGGGTCCGACTTTTACGATATCAGCTACTATCATCGCACGCATTTCGGATACCCACAGATATAGACCGTCAAATTTCCAATAGGAGGAAGGAAGACTTTGATGTCGGGCCGAGTGATTAGTTCAGGATACATTCCACCAGTGTCCTCAAAGAGTGCTCGGCGGAGCAAGGTTTCGGAACTTCCCGTCGTAAAGATAAGAACAAGCAAGCAAGAAAAGACCACAGCATTTACTCACATGCCAAAACGCTCTGCGACCCCAGGCAGGTACCAAACAGGATCGACCGCAGCCTTGCTTGCAGCGATCTCTACTCCAGGATCTGCATCACTCACCGAGCCATCCGCATTTCTGACGGGCCTCGTGCGCAAGACCACACGCCCGTCGACGTTGATCTCACCCCTTTTCGCCGACTCATCTAGTTCACTTAACTTGATATGCGCTTTCGTCACTGCGATACTCGGACGGATGTCCAAGCCCAACTCGTCGGTCTCTTTCTTGAAGACTTGTGGAACGAGATGTCCCCACGGATCAAACGAAACGATCTTCTTGGGGTCATACCAGGAAGGCTGAGGAGGAATCGGGACTGGGGGCTCGGTCTTCGAGTAATCGGGTTTGTGAGATGGGTTGAGTGTACCCATTGCGATAGCAAGAGCTCGATAAATCGAGTAGGAACCAGAATGTGCGCCGAGGGCATTACGCTGTTTGATAGAGGTCGGAAGCCGGGAGCAGATAACGGGTCCACGGACAGCAGGATCGGAGGCTCCCCATTGGAGCGAATATGGCTTGATGCCATTCTGGTCTGGATAGGCTATTGTGAAATTCCGTCAGTTCGGTGTCATTCAAATAGATAACGTCAGCGGTTGTACGTGTAGTTGCGCAAACAAACACAGGTATGATCCGGAGGCTGGGAAAATGACGTGTATTCGGCTACCAAACCCGCCCAAGGATTTGTAGTACACGCCACGCTCTAATCAATTGGAGGGGGGAACTCACTCGCTAGAACGACTCGACCAGGGTACAGGGCTTTTTCGCGTTCCCTTTCTGTTAATGGATGGTCTGGAGGCGTGCTTGTGGGAGGCGGAGACGACACGAGGTGAGCCCTGCTCAAGGATGGCGACGGCGATAAGAGCAAGTTCGTGGACGGCGGCGAGCCTACACTGTCGGGACTGCGTCCCGAGATCGGGATTCCAGCTCCTTGGAATGGGGATTGAGGTGGGGATAGTGTGGTCAACGCATCGAGCTTCAACACCATGTAAAGATGAATGCATTGAGTGTCACGGGGTGAGACTCGTCGGAGAAAGACAGTAGCGTTACCTTTGCTTGTAACGTTTGCTGCGAAACCTGGAGCGCATTGAGCTGCGCAAGGATCTGGACCAGAACGGCGTCGTTGGTGCTAGTGGACATGCTTGGGAAGCGAGCAAGATGAGATGATGGTGGTAGGAAGGCAAACCGTGCATTGCTACGTTTTGCGTCTTATAGCTGCGGTAACAATTCACTTGAGGAACTAAATCGCATCCAATCACGACGCTCTTACCTTTTCGGGGGTTAAGCTCGGATTGGCTGTCCATCCGTGAAACGTAGAGAACTCAGAGGGAGCCAGTTGCATAGTGAGTATACGAATACATACGAGATAAATAGAACGCATACTACACAGACGAAACGAAAGCAGTGACAAAGCCATACACGCCAAGAAAATAAAGTGAGACACCATAGAAATCATATGTGACTTGACATCAATCAGGTTCCTCCTGGTTAAACAAAGCCCTGGGATCGAAGCACTCAGACCACTCTTCCCTTATCTCCTCGATTATATGCATCATTAGATCTTGTTCGTCAGAAGGACCGCTTTGTGTGGTCGTATTCCAGCCCGCGAACGACACAGATCGACGAAGGGCTTTTGACTTTTGCCTCGGAATCGCGGAAGGAGGGCTCATCTGATGCGAGGGCAGTGAATCCTTTCTCGTTGGTGGAATGATGATATTCACGGGATGGCCAAATACCCTCTCAGGGGACTCGTCCTCCTTGCTCCTACGGGATCTGCCGACATTCAGCAGCGCCGCAACCGATTTTCTGATATTATTCCTGAGACCATCGCTCGACTGAGGGACGTGTCTGAGAGGACGAGCTGGAACATATTCTGGCAACGGGATGGCATCGAGGGAGATTTGCTCAAAGGTGTGATCTCGAGGCGTTTGAATAGGATGGGCGCGCGACGGTGCGTTTGGAAAACCCTCCCGTCTTGACCGATCATGTCTCTCAGCGAAGGGTGGCTCTCCTGCTGTGGCCTGCTTGGTAATGACCTTGCCCGTCACCCGAGAAAGCGTAGGGAACACTGCCATTTTCCGATCCTGTCCATCTCTGGGCGCGAGGGCGACGTTCTTCTGATGTGACAGATTCGTCGGTGGAGGAAAGCGAGAGGGTGCGTTCGCATGACTACGTTGCTCGGAGGGGCCAGTGCGTAGGTGGTCTACAGACATCATGCGACGCGGATATAGTTCAGGGACGCCTGCTCGATCGTAGGCTTTGCGCACAACGATGCGATAATGGCACTCGGGGTCGTCGAGTGACCGGAGAGAGTCCAGACGAGCACATTGGGTAGAGCAGAACCAGAACTCGTGGGATCGAACTGTCTTCTCGCCACAGAAACAGAACTCCGGGGCGAAGGAGTCCATAGTGGGGGGTGGTACAACGATGTTGTGCATGAGTGGAATGTGAGATTGAGAAGTATGTGATTGTCAAGAGTGATGTGAATGTGCGATAGCGAAGTATCGAACAGTGGGCTTATTTATTATACCCTCGACCACCCGCTTTGATGTTTGCTATGGACGACGAAGAGACCTTTTTTTTTTTGGAGAACAAAGCAATTTGCTCGCCATTAATGACAGATTTGGATGGGTATATATTGTGAGGTCCACAGATACTGCCAAAACGGGGATTGTGGACCTTCGCCCAAACAGGTACCAGAACAATGGCAAGGGAGAGCAACCGATCTGATAAGAGCTCTCGTGCTCGTACATGGTGGTGGAAGACGGAAAGGGAAGTGCCAAGGATGAACTGTCGAAGGTTGAAATTTTGAATCTTAGCCCTCACCTATGGTTTGAAACTCCTGGGCCAGCGGTATCGTTCACCAGCCGCCTGATCTTGGTAATAAAATCAGAGCCGTGTGGCGAGATAAATTGGGAGCTTCTCATCGCCAGGGCAGAGATCTATGAGTGGGAAGGCTTAGTGAGTTTCCACAAAGCTTGGGTAGTATCATATCATCACCCTTGGAATTCATATTCGCCCGCCGTCGTTGGATTCTGTATATACCCCTATGCATAGATCCGGGTGTTTGACATATGTCGTCCTTGGGTCGATAGAACATGTATCGAGGATCATAAGCGTATCTAATAGATTCAAAGACACCTTTTGCGAGTAGGTTAAGGGCATCACTCTACTGGATAGCAATCCGCCGAGGCTGCTGTTCCCCGGGTCGCGTTCGTAGACGTCACCGTCGATGTAACCGCCGAGCTACTGGTACCCGTGTCAGTATCCAAGTTCTAAGCCATTCAGCTATGAATCACTTACCTTGGTTACGAAGGAGAGCCAGGAGTGACGACGCTCGAGAGCTAGCAAGTAGCACTCGTAGACTCGCCTGGCACCCTCGAGCAGTTCTGGTAGATGTTGATAGTAACATCTTCGAATTTCAGGCCTGGGGAGCTCGAAGGTCACTCTCATTAAAAGCCTTGACATCTTACACGTCCATTCTGGAGGCGAGAAGGCATTCAGACAAGTACAATACGAAGAAAGAAGGACATTGTTACCTTGGACCGCGCATACGTATCGAGGAATTGTACTCCATTCGTGGAAACACAGAACGAGTATAAACGCACGATACGAGACGTTCAAACTCCGCCACGCAAGGAAAATTTAAAACGAATCGAGGAATAGTGCGTAGTAACATCAGTTCACGTTCATGTTCGCTCTGCCGCGGCGCCGAGCCATGAAGGAATGGTTATTGTACAATGTGGATCCCAGAGGCAACAGGGAGATAGGGATCCGAGGCCCGACGGATGAGATCTGCAAATGCACCCAAAATGCCACTCGTTGTTCCTTCGCAATGAATCGGTCGCTAAACAGATAGATGTTGGGAATCTCTGCTGGGAAACGTTCGATCACGTCGTCTATGAAGGAGATGCACTACGTGTGGAGTGTGATCCATATCTGGGTCGGACGGTGGGGAAGATGCACGCCAGCAGTTGCTGCATAGAGGACCCCGATTCGCAGGTACGTCTCCATAGACCGATTGCTGTCCACTGGGTAGCCACGTCGCATCGCATCATCAAAATACTCCTGGTACAGGTTCTCGTCAAACGGGGTAACCTGATAAGCAACGTTACATTGCTCAAGAAGGGAGCGAATATTTCCACGTGCGGTCTGAATCTGTAAGGCGTGTTAATCGACGAAAGCCTCCTCAACTTTTGGCTTACCAATTGCATGCCGGGTAGTGCGGTTTGTGTTGAAACTGTGAGGATACTTGCCTTGCTTTTATATCCAAGCACATCGTGGCCTACTTTTCGGCTTCCGGTTTGGCCATGCTCGTTGGTGCGACTTGGCAATGGCACGTTCATCGTACAGCCTCCGGTTTCTCGACTTTATTAGGATCCGGGTGAGAAAGAATATGTTGCTTACATTACGTAGTGGACGTCCATGCCATATGTCAGGATGGACAAAACCGTGTCCCGGACGACCCTAATAATGAGACAATCTGTGCGATAAGAAACTTTTTAGGACCGCTCGGAGCCCTCTCCAGCCAATGAGAGGGCCAGATTAGCGGCGAAAGGATTGTCGAACTGCCATTCATCTCAGCTGCTCGACAGATACGGTGTCAGATATACTTACCACATGCCAGATCCATGCTGCCGAGCCGCCGTTGAAGTGGTAGTGAAACAGACAACGTAGTTGACGCACACCAGGGATAATGAAACATCACATCTTGATTAAACTGGGTTGCCGGTTGGCGGGGTAAACGCACACCAGAAATATTGCAGCACCATATCTTGATTACACCTACACCACGAGGGATCTGACTGAAAAATAAATGAACCGTCCCGCTAGCAACACTGTGGGGTTTTTTCAAGATTGCTCCTACTAGAGTTTTTTTTATGTTGTCGTTTTCTCATAATTCTCCTAGATGTATCATGGCAAGGGGGGGGACAGTAGGTCACAGACGACTACTAGGAGTCTTAGAGAACGCGTCTGGTGACCACACGCGGTATATGGAGTGTATTATAAGCATTTTTGGAAATTTGTTCCCATCGCCGTCTCCATCCTCTGTTCTTCCAAATTGAAGTCCTGTTGCAAATAGACCAGTCACGATTCCACATTTAGTCCAAGGCTCGGGTGCACCTTTATCGTCTATTCAAGAACTTGAAAACGCCACGCAGGTCGTGACCTGCGCACATACAGTCGGTTCTACCCATGCGTAAACAGCTTGACCCTCGAATACCGACTCTCATCACAAACAATGTCAAGAAGAACCACAGATCGTTCATAGTCTTGGTCGGGGACAAGGGCAGGGAACAGGTGCGTCCCATTCAGTGCGAGAAGTGATTTGGTTGTTTATCCGGAGGGATCAGATTGTAAACCTCCATTACTTGCTCTCCCAAGCTCGAGTATCAGCACGGCCGTCGGTGCTATGGTGCTACAAGAAAGATCTCGGGTTCACGACGTGAGTGGCATTTCCGTGTACAGTTTTAGAGAAAAGCAGCACTACCCCCATCCAACTGACGGGCTAAAATAGACATCGTAAAAAACGAGAAGCTAAAATCAAGCGCGATGTAAAGCGTGGCATCCGAGAACCTAACGAGCAAAATCCATTCGAAATTTTCGTTACCGTCACTGACATCCGATATACCTACTATAAGGAAACGCACAAAATACTCGGAAACACTTATGGGATGTGCGTCTTGCAAGACTTCGAGGCTATCACGCCCAACTTGCTAGCACGGACGATTGAAACGGTGGAGGGAGGTGGACTTGTAGTGTTATTGCTGAAGACAATGACGTCACTAAGGCAACTGTACACGATGTCTATGGTGAGCGTGTTCGCTATATGAGTGAAATGAATCTCATTGTCTGCGCAGGATGTTCATGCCCGTTATCGCACTTCGTCCCACGATTCCGTGGTCGCTCGATTCAACGAGCGTTTCATCCTTTCCTTGGGATCCTGCGCAGACTGCTTAGTTTTGGACGATGAGCTTAATGTACTTCCCATATCCAAAGGGAAGGATATAACGCCGATCGAAGAGGAACACGGCAAAGGAAAGGCTGATGTGGACCTCAAGGACCTCAAAGATAGCTTAGCCGATACCAAACCTGTTGGCGAACTTGTCAAGCTCGCAAAAACTATCGATCAGGCACAAGCGCTCCTTACTTTTGTGGAAGCGATTGCCGAAAAGACTCTTGCCTCCACCGTGGCGCTAACAGCTGCTCGTGGACGTGGAAAGTCCGCAGCGTTGGGTCTCGCAATTGCAGCTGCGCTGGCACACGGGTATTCGAACATCTTTGTGACGAGTCCGAGCCCAGAGAACCTGAAGACACTATTTGAGTTCGTTTTCAAAGGGTTGGACGTCTTGGGATATGAAGAGCATCTCGATTATGACATATTGCAGAGCACGAACCCTGATTTTAATAAAGCTATCGTTAGGGTCAACGTCTTCCGCCAGCATCGTCAAACTATCCAGGTTGGTTTGTCTGCCCATCAGTGTTGTCTCACTCTCACGTTCTTATAGTACATCCAACCTGAAGATGCTCATGTCCTAGGACAGGCTGAACTCCTCATCATCGATGAGGCTGCAGCTATCCCCCTTCCTCTTGTACGCAACCTCCTCGGTCCATACCTTGTCTTCATGGCGTCAACCATCAACGGATACGAAGGCACCGGTCGTTCTCTTTCTCTTAAACTCATCCAACAACTGCGCGAAAGCACTCGTCCCTCCCTCACCAAAGATGCCGCTACAGTAGAGTCATCTGTCGCAACCACGTCCGCCTCCAAAAAGGCAATTGCTAGCCACTCCAACGCCCCAAAAACGCGCACGCTGCGCGAAATAAAACTCGAGACACCCATTCGTTATGGTGTCGGAGACAAAATTGAAAAATGGTTGAACAGCCTCCTGTGTTTGGATGCTACCATTTCATCCAAGTCTGCTGTCGCTTCGGCACAGGGATGCCCCCACCCATCTACGTGTGAGCTGTACTATGTCTCACGGGATACACTGTTCAGTTACCATCCCGCTTCCGAGATGTTCCTTCAGCGGATGATGGCGCTTTACGTTGCTTCACATTACAAAAACCAACCCAACGATCTCCAGCTCATGTCGGATGCTCCCGCACACCATCTCTTCGTCCTCCTTCCGCCTCTCAAGGACGACGAATCACATCTCCCGGAACCGCTCGTGGTGCTCCAAGTCGCACTCGAAGGCAACATTAGCAAAGCTGCGATCATGGAGGGCCTGAGCAGGGGTTTGAGAGCAGGGGGTGATATGATTCCCTGGGTTGTCGCGCAGCAGTTCCAGGAGAGCAAGTTTGGCATGTTGAGCGGTGCCCGAATCGTTAGGATCGCAACACACCCGGAGTATGCAAACGTGAGTAGTAAACTTTTTATTATTATTACTATCTCGGTCTCTTTCTAGTCATTCCGCGCCTTGATCCCCATTCGTTCTCAACTCCGCGGCATTGTTATGAAGGATCCGGGGTGGAACGAGTGACAGTTTTGACGGAACTATGTTTTGTGAATGGGGCTGATGTGATTTTTTTTTCTGTCCAGATGGGGTATGGCTCTCGAGCCCTCAAAGCTCTCAATTCGTTCTACAGCGGAGAATACTTTAATATTTCCGAGTATAGCCTTTCCGAACCCTCTTATCCCGATGCCAGCTTAATCGATCCTGTACGCATGTCCCCCACATCCTTGAATTTCCGACTTTGGCTGACCACTTGATTTGACTGGCATGTCACCGGTGCCTTTATGTTTGCTTTCCCCTCTTTCTTTCGAGAAGGATACGGATCTTCAAACCGATCACCCTATCGTCCGCACCGCAAATGCGATGCCGCCGTTGCTCCAGCGCCTCTCGGAGAGGAAACCAGAAAGTTTGGATTATCTTGGCGTGTCGTATGGGTTGACGCCTCAGTTGCTGAGGTGTGTCGTCTTTTTCGACTTCGAAAATACACTTGGAGGTGGACGTATGCGGTACCCGCGTCGCACGTCCTCCCTCAGTTGATCACCACACTAATATCTTGATTGAAAACAGGTTCTGGAAGCGAGCGCGATTCGTTCCCCTCTATCTTCGGCAAACACAGTCTGAGCTCACAGGTGAACACACATGTGTGATGGTTCGAGGGCTGAATAGCTCGGCTGAGGGCGATCTCGAGTGGTTGGGCGAGTTTGCAAAAGGTGAATTGGATAATCACAAGCAAGGATACGGAAATAACTGATTGATGTGGTCAGACTTTAGACGACGCTTCCTATCATTACTCTCTTTCAAGTTCAGAGAGTTCGGGAGTGTGACCGCGTTAAGCATTCTCGAGGCTGCCAATGCGGGAATCAAGAAAGGCGGCGAGAGTAATAGTTCTCCCAATTCACGAGGTACGCACTAGTCCATCCCTCGGGCAATTCCCCCTCATCCTCGCCACTAGCCGTCACCTCATCCGAACTTTCCTTCCTTGTGACACCATTTGATCTCAAACGTCTCGACTCGTATGCAAACAATATGATCGACTACCATGTCATTCTCGACCTCTTACCTTATGTCTCCTCCCTCTACTTTGACAAACGGCTGGGGGATGACGTGAATCTGTCTGCTGTACAAGCATCGATACTTCTCGGCATGGGCCTTCAGAGAAAATCGATCGAGGAAGTGGAGGTAAGTGGGATTGTAAACCACCGCAATGGTGTTCGTCGAAATTAATTGCCGACGTCGGTCAACAGAAAGAGTTATCCCTACCCGTCTCCCAAGCACTGGCGTTGTTCAACAAGCTCATACGCAAGATCAGCAAAAAGTTGACTGATATCCAGAAGGAAGCCATCGGGGCAGACATCCCCACGGCACCCCCACCCAAAAAAAGCACAAAGTCGCGTGTCGACGATGATATCGAGGTTGACGGTGTCAGTAACGAAGAAGCATCGAAGGCATGGCAACCCATCGAAACTCGCGTTGAAGACGAGCTCGACGAAGCGGGAGATGAAGTGACGAGATCTCTACGCGAGAAACAACGTGCGATGATTGAATCGCTTGATCTGACCAAGTGAGTGCATTTAGCTGTAAGCGTTTCGGTTATCATCCCATTCCCTCCTATCACCGCTTTAACCCATCTACGAATGGATGGCAGGACGGTTTCATAGCTACAATCAACGACCCTATAAATAGTTTTTCGCATTCACACCGGCGTTTGATGACCAACGAGACAGTTAACTAATGCTTTGTTGTGCTTCGTAGGTATGCAATCAACGATGCAGCTGCAGATTGGAGTGTTGCCGAGGCTCAGGTTACGAAGCTTGCGCAAGGAAAAGCGGGTGCTACTGTGGTGAGCGTTAAAAGTGGGGCTGCTTCGGGGCAGAAGCGAAAGGCGGAGACCGGAGGGGGGGAAGGAGGGGGGAAGAAACCTACACGACGGGGCAAAAAGGCGAAGCGGTAGAACGCATTAATGGCCTGGGTTGATCCGACGAGAAGACGTGGGGCCATGCGGTTTGGAGCATCTTGGCGGGAGGTCCAGGTCCTGAGGAATATCACTGATAGTAATACTGATACCCACGGCCACGGATGGGTATCACTACGGCTGAAACTCGTGCACATGATACACCTCTGAGCTAGTTGTCATCCTCGGCTACGTTGCTGTTACAACGTTCAGACTGTATACAGTCAGCGCCGTACGATGACCATATGCATGATCGTGACTTTGCCCAAATCGTGGAGACAGAGGTGAGAAAGCCACTGTCAGTGCGCTGTTGAATCGTTACACCGGATCCTTTCAGTAACCTCTCGGACACTACGGTGGGTATTAAATAGGTCCGTGCGTGCCTGGATGAGCTGGGGCCTCCACATTGAACCCTGTGGGACTGCTCCAGTTTTGTTGTGGGGGCATCTGGCATGACACCTGGCTCGGCGTTTGTTATGGCGTCAAGTTTCCACTAAGTGACGACTCGACCGGTGATCTATCGACCCCCAGATGAGTCTTACATAATCTGAGTCTGAAATAATTTCCGAAGAAAAATTATTAGTGCCATGTGACTGGATATGAACACACGGGAAATGCAGGACATTACGCATCTTCCACCCTGAATCCGTTTCCCCCGCGGCAATGAGAGCAAAATGTTCATAAGGTGAGGACCAGATACATCCGGAGTTGGTGCTGAGCCCAATTGACATATTATCACACGGGCATACGTCCTTCGCGGTGCTATGGAAATCGGACGTTCAAGTTGCGCGGACTGGCACCAAGGGACGAGACCAAGGTCCGCCAGTTCAAGCTGTGGCGTAAAGTTGACACGTTGTTCCTGGCGAGCGAGCGCTCGAATGGGGCTTGGGGCTTGGGAGCTGCTTTTGGGTTGCTGGAGGCCGGTAACCACATATATATGAGCTTATCGATACCCCAGGTCGATTATTGACGACCCTTGGAGCCTCTGCTAGGCCGCCATCCTGCTCTCCTCCCCGCCCTAGGCTATTATGGCGCCTCGATTCATTCTCAATCTCATCCCCAAGAGGGAGAGTGAAACTAGCTCTGGCCTCCTCCCAGCTCTTTTGGCCCTCAAACCCATTCAATATGCTCATTTCTGGGTCGGGTGAGTCAAAATTTGTCTGTGGTGTTCTCTATGCTCATGGTTGTTCGATTAGCTGGCTCGCATGGACTTGTGATGCTCTCGATTTCTTCACTGTATCCTTGACGCTTACATTGCTTGGCACACAATTTGGCGTGTCACCGACTAAGATCGTGAGATTCCATCATCATCACTGCTTTCCGTTGTTTTCACGACTGATGGCGCACGTAGACGACCTCCATCACGCTCACGTTACTCTTCAGATCAGCTGGCGCTGTGAGTTCCCATATTCCATACTCCCATCTTTTGCGTTGACCCTGCATCAGGTCATATTTGGTGTCTTATCGGACCGTTTTGGTCGCAAGTGGCCTCTAGTCTGTAACCTCTTGCTCTGTTCCATCTTTTCCCTTTCGACTGGTTTCGTCAACACGTTTTCTCAATTCCTCGCTGTCCGCTCCCTGTTTGGTATTGCCATGGGTGGCATTTGGGGACTTTCTTCCTCGTCAGCACTGGAAAGCCTTCCTGTCGAAGTCCGAGGTCTTGCGAGCGGTGTACTCCAACAAGGATACGCCGTCGGTTATCTTATCGCCGCAGTCATCAACCTCACTGTTGTTCCGCATTCATCTCACACGTGGCGGACGCTATTCTGGTTTGGTTCCGGTGTCACGTTCCTGGCTGCCATCCTCCGCGCATGCTTGCCCGAATCGGAGGTCTTTTTGCGAGCCAAGGCTATCGAGAAAGAGAGAGGAACCACCACCACTGAAAAGACCAAGATTTTCTTGCATGAAACAAAAGAAATGCTCAGAATTCATTGGAAATTGTGCATCTATGCTGTCTTGCTTATGACTGGTAAGCATCCGATCGGTTCGGAGATGCGTGAGAAATTGTTCATTTCTGGCGTTTTCTCGTCGCAGGATTCAACTTTTTGTCTCATGGTTCGCAAGTATGGGAGTCTCGTCTTGCGTGGATGTTTCGAGTGTACTCATGTGGTTCGTTGCAATTGCAGGATCTGTACCCTACCTATCTGGAGACAACCAAAGGGTTCACCGTTCATGACGCAACGGTTGCTACTATTATTGGAAACTGTGTATGTAATCATCTCGCCTTTATGCCACAGGGTGCTGAGTAGAATGACAGGGAGCCATTGCGTGAGTTCTTATCGTTGCGAATAAGATGATCCCACGCTCATAGCGCATTTATCGGCGTGGTGCGATGCAGCGGTGGTACAGTCGCTGGCTACACGAGCCAATATATTGGGCGTCGACTCACTATTGTGTAAGCGTGATCATGGTCTTGTGTTCGTGTCTCTGTTGACTCATTCCCATTCAGCATTGCACTACTGCTCGTTGGTGGTAAGTCTTCCTCTTCCCGACTCAGATCACGGGCTGTAATACTGACTAACGTTCCATTACTGTGAAGCCTTCATCCCATTGTGGATCATCCCAAACACCTTCAGTCCCCTCTCAGCAGGTGCATTCTGCATCCAGTTTGGTGTTCAGGGTGCATGGGGAATTGTACGTCCCTGCTCCTCTTTTCTCAATTGCCTGGGGTGAACTTGACCTCGGATACGTCACGCTTAGATTCCAATTCAGCTAGCGGAATTGTCGCCTCCTGCCTTTAGGGCAACGTTCCCTGGTGTGGCTTACCAGCTCGGGAACGTGAGTCACAGTCGTCTGTAAGAGAATGTTCGTGTATACTGACCAGTTTTCATCCTCTAGATGGTATCTTCTGCGTCTTCTCAGATTGAAGCGAGTGCGTGTTGCTTTCGCGTTTATTCGCGGACTGCAGCCGGATGCTGATGTATGATCTGGTCTAGCCGCCGGAAACAACCTGAGGACAAATATCGTAGTCAACGGCGTTCTTAAGAATGTTGCTGATTATGCGACGGTGCAAGGTATCTTTATTGGTGTTGTCGCTGCATACGTTCTCTTGGTGACGATCCTTGGGCCCGAGTATGTCGTCTCCTTCTCTTTCTGGTCACATGCTCATCACGAGGTCGTGCCTTTTGCCATAGACACCATTCGTCCCACTTTGAGAAACACAAAACTGCCTTTGAGGAAGGTGGTGGACGAGACGACGCGTTCATGGAGGGCGAACCTGTTGAGATACACGATGAGGATGAAAAGATCTCGGATGTATGATTGCAGACGTCAACACATGACTCGAAACGACTCATTTGACGACGAAGTGGTGCCGGCGGGAGTACTATATGGTACTTTCCAAATAATATCTAGCCACTTCACTTTTTTTTTTTTTGCATTGTCGCTGTGACTTGGATGGCGTCTTGGTAATCAACTCAGCTGAAGAAGTCGCTTTCTGGATGACTGATATTATTGTGACAAACATATGGAGGAACTAAACATGCAGGGAAGGGAGATGCAAGGTTTGGTTAAAAGGTGGAGATCTTGCAGATGTGAGGTATGTGACTATTGAATGTTTCCCCAACAATTTGCTCACTTATATGTGTAGACCTGTGTGGACTGTTACCTTCTGGAACATCTAATCTTAATATGTTATGCACGAGATGCCAGCCAGAGTGTCCACATGGCCTCCTGCGGTGGACCGCCAATGGCCTCGAACGCGTTGATCGGACACTCGGCATTGGCCAGGTGGCTCCACTTTCTTGCTTTCGCTTTTCACCCATCACTACTGCGTGCAGCATTGGCGGTATCATGGAAGTTCAAGGTGGCTCAACTTTATCAAGCGTCAGGAAAATGGGGGATACAACGATCATGTTCAATAACGAGAATGAGTGATAGTGTGTGTTATCACTTGTTCGGCAGTCGTACTAGACACATCGGAGTTTGAATTGCACTTAAAAAGTGGACTTACCTTTTTAGGACCATCTTTTCCATTGCTCACACTTGGCACGCACACTGTCCAGACCAGGTATACGCTGATTCGGATATCAGGAGTCTTCTTAACATCACTGTTCCTATTTTCTGGCTAATTGTAGTTCGTCGCTTACACATTCAACAACCTAGGGTTTGCCCGATCATAGACAGTGAGCCTGGCCATCATATTCGTTGTAAACTATTTTCCTGATCGTGGTTCGTCCTAGACTTGGGCGTTCTTATATTGAAAATTCCCATTCTTAGAGTTCCATTTATTATTGGTTTGCACAGGATGTAACGTACGCCCAATATCTGTGTTGCAAAGTCCGCTCCATATGCTGTCTATCAATCCCCGTATGTTCCTGTTATGCTGTGCATTGTTTGTCTGTTAATATAGTAATCACAATTAGGTTCATTACGGTAATATTGCTGTCCCCGTATGAAGTTGGGGTAGTTTTACGCACGTGAGTCTGGTCCCTTGTACCTGAAAGTGGTATTGCCATATCGGTGTCATCTTTTTCCGGCGCTGAATTTATGTAAATGCTACTTGGTTGAATTCCGCACATTCCTTTCCCCGGGTTTCCGTTGTGGCCCTTAGCCATGTTAACCCTGTGGAAACACTCGTATCCTCCCATATCTCAAGGTGATTTTGTCAGTCCGTCATTGCGCTCCTATGACTTGCTGATGAAAGTGGCTTATCGATTACCATGGCGGAAAATCGAAATTTAGCAATGTTGTTGTTATCTGTGATCAGAGTTGTGGGCTAACCTTCGGAACCCCACGGAATAGGGAGCAAAGGGTTCGGGCATTATCGGTTGGTGAATGTGTACTGCGTGGGTGACGTAGCGTGCGACCGTCGGAACTAATCCACCCAGTCAACTGTATGGCGGGTATTTTGCGACGTGTGGTGAGTCCAGACATGTACATGATGGGCATTCTCAGCTATACATAGTCGGGAATCCATGCGATGTATCAGCCGCGCCTCTAAGTTCCCGAGCTGAGCTCGCACGATGTCTTGATGCCAAAAAATATAACATCCTCGCCGGAGTGCCGAAGATCCCTGGTCTGCTTGGGTGACAAAACGGCTATATATATTGACCTTTTGCCATCGTTACACGGAGGGACTATGGAGATACAATTCCTCATCGGGATATCGCTAGTCCGGCTCGTATTTGAAGTTTGATCAATTGACCCTCCTACGCCCGTCATCCACTTCACGGAGTCGCTTAATTGCGGGGGTTCCAGGGTAACAAACGCAGGTCACATTCGGAACTCGCAGTTTTAGGAATCTTCATAAAAGCTGCCTGTTGGACTCTGGTGTTTTTTTCGTACCCTTTCCGAGGACCATGTCACGCTTCTTGAAGACCTTTATCCCCAAGAGGGAGAAGAGCACCTCAGCTTCTGGTATCATCGTTGCTATTAAGAGCCTCACTTGGGTTCAGTGGGCTCAGTTCCTCTCTGGGTAGGACATCTTACGCTTGTGGTTGTCTTGACATCTATTGGAACTAATCCTTTGCTTGATGCTAGTTGGCTTGCATGGACTTGTGATGCGTTCGATTTCTTTAGCGTGTCGCTCTGTCTACCATTGCTCTCCAAACAGTTTAATAAGCCGACAACATCGATAGTACGTTCGATCAGAGATTCCTAGGCGGCATTTTACTCCACTTATCATCTACTCAGACGACTGCGATCACTCTCACGCTGCTGTTCAGATCTATTGGTGCAGTAAGTTTCTGTGATGTCTTCTTCGGAAGTCATTATTATTGATGCCGAGCCAGATTACCTTTGGTATCTTGTCGGACCGCTTTGGGCGCAGATGGCCCCTTACCGTCAATCTACTGTTATGTTGCTCCTTCTCTCTCGGGACCAGCTTCGTGCAAACGTTCACCCAGTTTTTGGCTATCCGATCGCTTTTTGGTATCGCGATGGGTGGCGTTTGGGGTCTTGCCGCCTCTACAGCTCTGGAAAACCTTCCAGTTGAACTTCGTGGTCTTGCAAGTGGTATCGTCCAGCAAGGATATGCTGTTGGTTATCTCCTCGCTGCTGTCGTCAACCTCACGCTCGTCCCGCACAACCCACACAGCTGGCGTGCCATGTTTTGGACTGGTTGCTCACTGCTCTTCACTGCCGCCTTCTTGCGGTCCCTCGTTCCTGAATCTGCGGTGTTCTTGCGTGCAAAAGCGATAGAGGAAGAAAAGGGTGCGGATACTTCGAAGAAAACCCAGGTCTTCCTGAGGGAAACAAAGGAGATGCTGAAACATCATTGGCTGTTGTGTATATACGCCATACTGCTTATGACTGGTGCGTTGTTGGCCTAGGCCTCTCTGTTCGTTGGGCGTCGTCTTATTTAGGGTATCTGCTTTCTCATCGTAGGATTCAACTTCTTGTCCCATGGTTCCCAGGTGAGAGCTTTCATAAGAGTGCTTGGGGGATTATGTGGACGTTGCTGGTTGGAACTGACTGGGTATTCCTTTTGTAGGATCTGTATCCCACCTATCTACAAAACTCGAAAGGTTTCTCTTCACACACCGCGACTATCGCCACTATCATTGGAAACTGTGTATGTCACCTCTTCTTTTAGCTTCTTGCATGGGGTAACAGGCCTCATTTTGATCCGTAGGGCGCGATTACGTGAGTGTTTCAATTGTGTGTAGTCCAACAAATTTGATCGATCGCGTCCTTTTGCAAATTCAAAGGGGCGGTGCCATTGCTGGTAACACGAGCCAATACATGGGACGCAGACTGACTATAATGTACGCTGCATGCATGCTGGATAAATCGCTGTCCATCGCTTGCTGATCTTCCACATTACTTATAGCGTCTTTGTATTGCTTGTCGGTGGTAGGTACCCATTGAATGAGCGCTTGCCTATACTATCACTCAGCCACGATCTGGATCGACAGCATTCATCCCGCTCTGGATTCTTCCCAATTCCTTTTCGGCCCTTGCGGCTGGTGCGTTCTGTGTGCAGTTTGGAGTCCAAGGGGCTTGGGGCGTCGTATGCATTGTCTTCACCCCGTAAATTTCCCTGCTTATATTGGGGGCCAGATTCCTATCCAATTGGCGGAGATGTCTCCTCCGGCATTTAGGGCGACATTCCCCGGTGTCGCCTACCAGCTTGGAAACGTATGCATCGTCTTTAAAGGCTCTCGCAGCAATAATCCACATGACTCATGATGATTCGTTTACTGTGGACCCACAGATGATCTCCGCTGCCTCCGCCCAAATCGAAGCGAGTGCGTACCTATTGCTTCTCATTCTGTATTCTCGTCCCACAGGAGTCTGTTCACAGCTGGCGGAAAGAACTTCCAGACGTACGTGATGGAAAATGGCGTACTAAAAGCCGTGCCTGGGTATGCAGAGGTCCAAGGCATCTTTATTGGAGTCGTTGCCGCCTTTGTGATCCTCATCACCGTCGTCGGGCCCGAGTATGTATACCCTTGGTTCGCGTCTTGAACGCGGTCGTTAATCGTTTGATGTGATGGTACGTCACTAGGAAACATGCTTCCCACTTTGAACAGCACAAGACGGCGTTCGAAGAAGGTGGAGGAAGCGATGAAGCGGTCATGGATGAGGACGAAAAGGGTAAAGATTCATTCAAGGAAACGGTCCAAGGGCACTCGAAGGTATGATGAAGTATGGCAGGAAACGGGTCGACATGCCTTGATGGCATGACTTCGAGAACAACGATGGCATTCGAATGATGGAAAACCGTGAGCAATTAGACATAGGGCCTGGTAAACGAATCGTATATGTGTGCACAGTCTTGTACGTTGGAATTGTTTATGTAAATTCGGATGAGATTTTAATTTCAGCGACTTGGTACCTCCTGGGGGTTTTGGAGTGGCCTCACGAAGGTCGAAAAGATGAACGTTAAACGTTAAACCCTCTCTGGCAAATGAGCAGCTGGACAAGCTTCGGAACGAACTAGTGTCCCGAACTCCGTCCCTTCCTTTCTTGTCGCTTTGCAAACAGACACCAACAATTGGCGAAGTGTGAGTCCCAAGAAAGGGAATTCATACGGGTTTAACCTACTTTTGCTGTAGACAACATCGCTCAGGAACAGTCGAAATTTACAAAAGACGCTGACAGTTGGTGCTCCTTACAATAATAGGTTTGTCAGACCACAGAAGTATATTTGTGATGGGCAACAACAATACCTTTCATCTGACGTCCTCCCTAGGCATGTCTGACGTGTGACTCAGAAAACGATGGTAAGGTGGACAGCGGGAATCACCTTATCGAAATCCTAAGCTCCAGTAAGGTGTGTAGTTTTTTGTGCAGTTCACATCACTGACGAGTCGAACATTCAATAGCATTTCGACTCGTTTTGCTTGTCTCAACCGTCCTTCTGGGACGCCAATCTCGCAGGAACAGCCCCAGTGACTGTTCTATCGGAATGGAATTATTGCAGATAAGTTCTAGTCTGTGTTGCCCTTGTTTGTAGGATATTTTCCGCCGAACCGAGCTCGGTCTTTTTGTCGGCTCTCGACACTTGCGGCTATATTGACGTGCTGTTTGCGCATGTGGGTCCCACGCTTTGACTATCCTGTGCGCCTAGACAGATACGACAAGTACATATGCGAGTATGCTTGTTCCGCTCCTGGGACAGCAAGAACAGCTCTCCTACCCTCACCAATTCTACCTGACCGATACTTCCTAGCGTCCGAGCATGTCATGCATTAACCCTCAGGAACTCGTGCTGTACGCTACCCGCGCCGGGTCTGGTCAGGTGGGTGTCCAAATACAACCTCCCCTCCCATGCTTACTTCCCTCTGCTTTAGTATCACACTCGTGTTGTCAATTCACCTTTTCACCCGGGAGCAATGCATGCACATATGCCAAGATTTTACATGCTACTGGACCAGCGACGGATTGAACGAGTACCTCGTCCATCTCACATTAGCCCCCCTTACGAAACCGTTCCAGCGATCATATTTAATGCTCACGGATGGCCCGGTGTTAGGGTGAGAGATATCCTCAAGGACACTGTCGTCATCGACTCCCCAAGTGATCACGTCTTCGCACAACTCGGATGGAGGTCGACTGTAGTTAATCTCGAAGTGAGTATGTTCTGCTTTCAAAGGGCTTCTTGCCACTGACTGACAGCGTCTGTTCAAGTGGCCTGGGTATGATCCCAGGACCATTGGGAAGCCGATGCTCGAGCGGATCAATGTACGTCCGGACGGGAGATATATGACGCGTCAAGAGTTTGCCAGAGAAATTTGCACTCTCCTTTTTGACTTTCATAGACGCATTTCTGTGAGTGTTTCGATCCACCATTGGTAGTACCATTTTTCCTAATCAATCATCGACATTGGGGCTGACTCGGAATAGAGACATCCCATTGCCTCCGGTTGGGAAGAATGGACATTGACCACTGGCTCCGAGGGCATTCGCGTGTCCGACGTGGTCCTACTCTCGATCCATTACTACAGGAACGTTTGGGTCCCTGAGTTCTATGTCATTGAGTAAGGGAACGGACCGACGCTATGCCTTATAAACTGTGTTCAACACTGGATATTTCTCTTGGACTTCACATCCTTCACATCACTCGTTTGCATTGCTCCCCCTTGCTGTCGTACCCACGTTCCTCGATAATGTATCACGTATATCTATGCATACCACTCCACCTCTCTGTTTATAGAGTTCCATTTTCTCATTTTAGAAACTCGCCTACCAGCTTTCTCTTACATCTTGATTTTTATTCTTATTTTGATGTAGAGGGCAGTTGCTAGCACTGCAGGCAGGAAAAGTAGCGGTAAAATCGTCTATCTTCTCATCTTTCCCACCGGTCTTCGCAGTAAACACTGATTCCCATCATACCGCGGACCACCTCAATCCATCACATGGGGGTTCTCCAAGAACAGCTTCTATTTCCGACTACCGTCCTCAGTGGCGCTGGTATAGGCTCTAGGTGATGGGCACATTATTTTTACTATCGTCATAGCCTTCGCCCAGGATATAACAGATACTGATTTTGTGGGACATACCTCCTCGCATCCAACGGTTTTTTTCATCATGCCATCTGTCATCATGAACGCCATGCAGGGTCCCTTGTGTGGGACGCTAGCAACAATGTTGCTGTACGGGGTGATGTGCGCGCAGGTCTTTCATTATGCCAACAACTATGCCACTTCGGATCGGCGCTTCATAAAGTGGTTGGTGAGTTGATCACCTTCTGG
>JBBPQZ010000179.1:0-22102 GCA_038092795.1 Boletus rubissimus
CGAAGTTCGCGCATTCATAGATAAGGAGCTCAAAAAAGGATATATTGCTCCGTCCAAGTTGCCACAAACCTCTCCCATCTTCTTTATTCCAAAAAAGGACGGTGGGAAACGGATGGTCATCGACTATCATTACCTGAATGAGGGCACTATCAAAAATTCCTATCCACTCCCTTTGATCCCACAGCTCATTGATCGGCTGAAAAATGCTGACATGTTTATGGTTCTCAACTTATGTTGGGGTTACAACAATGTGCAGATCAAGGAAGGCGATGAATGGAAAGGTGCCTTCGTTACCCCAATTGGTGCTTACGAACCCACGGTAATGTATTTCGGCATGACTAATTCCCCCCCTACCTTCCAACAAATGATGAACGATATATTTAATGACATGTATGTGGTAGTAATTATTTATATTGACGATTGTATGATATTTACGTTGAAGAAGACTCGAGCAGAACACAAGGAGGTCATAAAAGAGATCTTATGTCATTTACGCGATAATGATCTTTATGTTAAACCCTCTAAGTGTCATTTCTCGAAGGACAAGGTGGACTTTCTCGGTATGGTAGTATCTAAAAAGGGGGTGAAAATGCAAGAAAAGAAAGTCGCTGGAGTTATGGATTGGCCAGTTCCTACTCGGTTAAAACAGCTCCAAGGATTCTTCGGATTGTGTAATTATTATAGGTGTTTTATTTCGGGCTTTGCCGAGATTGCACACCCCTTGAATGATCTTACCAAGAAAGATGTTCTGTTCACATGGAGTTCCAATCAACAAGCAGCATTTGATGCCCTCAAAAAGAAATTCACTACCACCCCGCTTCTTGCTTATCCCAATTGCAATCAAGAAGTTCGGGTCAAAATGGACACCTCGGATATTGCTACAGGAGCGATGCTCTCAACCTTATGTAATGATGGTAACTGGCATCCTATCGCCTTTATCTCCCATTTCTTTGATAGCGCTGAGTGCAACTATCCTATTTACGATAAAGAATTGCTTGCAGTTATTCAGGCGCTGGAAGAGTGGTGCCACTACCTTATTGGTTGTGAAAGATTCAAGATCTGGACCGATCACAAGAACTTGGAGTATTGGAAGAAACCACAGACTCTAAGCAGTTGACAGGCTCATTGGCATGCTGTACTTCAAGAATTTAACTATGTATTTGTTTATAAACCAGGTTTTTCCAATGGCCGGGCCAATGTGCTCTCTTGTCATCCGGACCATGGTGAGGCTGTGCAGGATCATAACGCCAATATCACGGTCCTGCCTCCCGCCATTTTTATTAATTCAGTTTCTCTTTCTTCAGACTTCCTTTCAGAGTTGGAATCAGAGTCTGCTTCTCTTGGAGTGGATGCTGTGAACGACTTCCTTTTCGATGCTTCTATAAACATTTTCAAAAATGACAAAAACAAAGTTTTTGTACCTCCATCTTTACGTACTCGCCTTCTTACTTTATGCCATGATTCTCCCATTGCCAGTCATGGCGGACATTCTAAAACTATTCATACCCTTACCCAATACTTTTCATGGCCTAGTGTCACTAAAGACGTTAAAACCTATGTAGATAGCTGCCAAGTGTGCGCCCTCACGAAGGGAAAGTCAAAAGCACTGGCAGGAAAACTCCTTCTGTTACCTGTGGCCAAAAAGCCATGGGAAGATCTTTCTGTCAATTTCATTACAGGTTTACCTGAATCACATTCCTTTACGGCTATTTGTGTGGTAGTGGATCGCTTCTCCAAAGAAGTTGTATTCATTTCCACTTATGATACTTGTTCTTCCTCGGACTTAGCCAAATTATTTAGAGATCACGTTTGGTGCATACACAGACTCCCCTCTACCTTAGTTTCAGATCGTGGTCCCCAATTTGTGTCCACTTTTACCAAGAATCTATGCAAACTTCTTGGTATCTCTCAAAAGATTTCCACGGCCTATTATCTGCAAACTGATGGCCAAACGGAACATATTAACCGAGATCTCGAACAATATCTCCGCACTTATGTAGGAAAAAAGTAGCATAAATAGGTTGACTGACTCAAAATGGCCCAATTCTCACATAATAATACTGTTACTACTGCCACCGGTTCTATCCCCTTCAACATCACATGAAACTACGCCCCTCGCATGGGTTTTGAAGGGAGATTAGCTGGTTTTGCTGGAGAAATGAGTCGTTTGCACAAGGAGATAGAAGCAGCACTCGAAGATACTTGAGATCGCATAATCGCTTCTGTGGAGAAAAGTTGTTTCGAAGCCCTGGAGTATTCTATTGGTCAGCAGGTCTGGCTATCTACTGATAAACTTAAACCTCCTTATACGGCAAAAAAATTAACCCAAAAATGGATTGGACCCTATGCTATCACCGTGGTCCTTTCTAACGCCGTCACACTCAAACTCCCCAATGTCATCCGCATCCATCCCATGGTCAACATATCTTGCGTAAAACCTTATCGGAAAACCTTACCAGGACAGCCCAAAGTCTGACCTGATGCAATTGAAGTTAATCAGGAAGGGGAAGAACAATTCGAGGTTGATTACATCGCCTCATCACGTCTCAAAAACAGAAAGTTAGAGTATTTGGTATATTGGAAAGGTTATGATGAAACTGATCGTACATGGGAATCTGCTGACATAATCAATACTGCCCCTCTGGCAGTTGCCGATTTCCACAAGTTTAACCCTTCCACTCCTCACAAACTCTGCAGACTTACAGCTTCTTCTTTCGCCTCTCTTTTCTCTTCTTTCGAAAACTTTACAGTTACTGAGCCAACCACGACTCGCCTGGAATTCAAGTCATAAAAAGGGGGTAGTGTTATAATATGAACATTTTTAAACTTTTGGACTTACATCTTTTTCTTTTCTCAGTCACGTGATCTGTGCACGTGACCATGGTAACCCTCACATGACCAGATCTAGAACCAATGACGTTATACCATGAGGGGATTGCGCCTTTTTAATTTTCGCTCTTTTCACACAGCCCCATTCATTTCCGTTACCACACTCTCATAGTCATGAGACCACTTAGTCTATTTATGGTATTTCATCCCACGCATAGCATGGTCTGTGCACGTGCCTGTAACATATATAAAGTAGCACCTTGCGACTGGAAACTCCAGTCTAATCCACTTTGTTCACCACGATAGTCATTGCCTTGGTCATCTGGCCATTGTAGACTGTGTTGTTCGGAAAGGACCCCTATACCCTCTTCACTGAGCCAGGAATCATGTATTCTGCAAGCATAGTCCGAGTCTTGTGGAAGTGATCAAACACTTCAGCGGTAGTTCATAACACACCCATCCCAGATGATCCAGTACCAGAGTCCACTGAGCCAACCACTTTTGATGCTGAAGGCACGAGCAAACAAATACTAGCAGCCATCGATGAAAGGTACACTCAGGATTTCAATGAGCGCGAATTAACCATGCTCATTGAACAAGATACCGCAGCTGCTGAAGCATTCGAGCCGACCATGCTCACCGATGCCCGTCATCGTCTAGACTGGCCACAATGGGAGTGCGGCATTCGAGAAGAACTAGAAACACTTGAAAAAGCCGGTACCTGGGAACTCTCAGATCTTCCACTGGGCGCAAACTTAGTAGGTTCAAAGTGGGTATTTTGTGTGAAGAAGGACACAGCTGGCAACATCGTGCACTACAAGGCCCGTCTTATCGCTCAGGGATTCTCACAAGTCCCCGGCATCAACTACTTCAACACCTATGCGCCTGTTGCCAAGCTTGCATCCATCTGCACCGTCCTCGCCCTCACAGCTTGACAGGATCTCGAGTTACACCAAGTGGACATAAAGGGCGCATACCTAAATGGTAAATTAAATGACAACAAAGTAATCTACATGTGCCAGCCACCTGGCTATGCAGATCCCAATCATCTGTGCTGTGTGTGTCACCTGCACAGAATCCTATATGGGCTGAAGCAGAGCGGCCGACGCTGGTACCAGCATCTAGTCGAGATTTTAGTGACCAGGCTGTTTTTTAGGCAATGCAAGGT
This sequence comes from Boletus rubissimus, assembly GCA_038092795.1. Lineage (NCBI taxonomy): Eukaryota > Fungi > Basidiomycota > Agaricomycetes > Boletales > Boletaceae > Lanmaoa > Lanmaoa rubissima. Next base: position 3,998 of record JBBPQZ010000179.1, read on the forward strand.
AGATTAGGCCATTTTCGTCAAACAGATGGACAACGTACTCACCATCATCATTGTACACATCGACGATTGCACAATCACTGCCACCACACTCGAGCTCATCAACGCTGTCAAGATGCAGCTCAGCCGTTTTGTCGAGGTGACGGACCTCGGCGAACTCCACTGGCTTCTCGATATTGAAGTCACATGCGACCGCAATGAGTGCAAGCTCGCCCTCTCATAGAAGACATACATCAAGTCAATCCTCCACTGCTTCAATTTCGACGAACTGAAGCCCATCTCGACGTCCATGGACCCCAGCACCAAACTCAGCGCCACCCAATCCCCTTCGACTACCACTGAGCATGCTGCCATGTGCCATATACTGTATCAAGAGGCTGTCAGATCGCTCATGTATGCTGCACTCGGAATCAGGCCAGATATTTCATACACCATCTTGCAAGTTTCTTGCTTCTCATCCAACTATGGTCAAGCGCATTGGGATGTAGTAAAACATGTCTACCATTACTTATTAGGCACGAAAGCTCTACAGCTTACATATGGAGGGGGAGAGAAGCCACTTGCAGAGTACACAGACACAGATGGGAGCATCATTGAAGACCGCTGCGCTGTATCGGGCTATGCCTTCCTGATTGACAGAGGCACTGTTTCATGGAGCTCCAAGCGTCAGGAAATCGTGTCGCTATCAACCACAGAGAATGAATATGTTGGCGCAACGCATGCCGCCAAAGAAGCCCTCTGGCTCTGATCTCTCATAGCTGAAACATTTGTCGCCATCACCGATCCCACCACTGTCTTCTCAAACAATCAGTTGGCCATCGCACTCACGAAAGACCACCAATACCATGCACGTACCAAGCACATCAACGTGCATTTCCATTTTATTCGCTGGATTATCAACAATGGAAAGATTTGACTCATATTCTGTCCAACTGGCAAAATGGTGGCTGATGCATTCACCAAGGTGCTCCCTTTGCTGAAAGTAAAGCATTTTGCATCAGAACTCGGGCTCCGCACAGCTTGAGGGGGAGTGTCAGATTAAGCAAGCATGTGCACCACCCCTCGTCGGCCCCATTCCTATCATTCCACGGAATACAAAATATGTACGCTCTTCATTTTCTGTACCTACGCTACAACACATATAGGATACTCGCTTACTTTCTTTTGTTTCGACTTTTCATTCCCAATCCATGACTATATACTCTCTCACTCGACAGCATTTACCTCAGTCCGTTGCCCTGCACGCGACTGAGGTAAGCCCCACAATACTGTAACTGTCCTAATACTTACTTCATACATAGTATCTCTTATTAGATGAATATAGTCATAGTCCATTGCCCCGCATGTGACTGAGTATCTCTTATCAATTAATTCATATACATTGGTGATCTATCAGATCCTCCTGATTGTATCTTCCATTCTCTCCTTCATTTCTCGCTTATTATACCGGATCAATAGAAGCTCCAGGCAAAATCCCCTCTTCATCACTGCTTACCCTAGATCATATCTCCTATATACCGCTCTGATGCACCCCTACCATATACACAACCGCGTTCCCTCCACATGGTCACAATCCTAGGTTTCCCCCCTAGACCTGGTGACGTATTCTTGCCCTTATCGCATGCCCTTAGTCCTAGGTAGTATAAGTAGAGGTTAGATACCACTTGTATTACTTAGTTTTGGAATTCTAGTTCTTCCTTCACTCTCAGGATTGAATTTCTGTCCGTTGCCCTTTGACTTCACTTCCACCAGCTATCCTTGATCGTGTCATCTTGTCTTTGGCCTGCATTCTTTGTGGGTTAGAGGTAGGTTGTAACAGACCTCTGAGCTGTTGCTAGGGAAAATCATGATCAAAGCTAAGTATATGAGCTACACAATGGTTATAAGTACAATATCACAAACCTCGCAAGAAGTAGATATCATCTGATTTGGCATATCACGGGTGCCATGGTTGAAAAAATCATGGTCATGTGGTCTCACACACCAGGAATTCCAATGTTTTGGGGGCCGCAAAATATAATTAAAAATAGAATTACAAAATAAAATATTTTGAGTATATCTATTATGGGTCTTAAAATATTATATGTTGGTGGCAGCAATATCTGCCAAGAAAAAATAATCTGGTATTTAAATATTATGGACTAGACAAGGTAATTACTTTTGTAAAACTGATAAGATCAAAGATAAGATTATTTTTTGTAAATTGACAATCAAAGCTAGATAATATAATATTTAGCATGCATTTCATATTAATAATAAGGATAATCTTGCTTTGATTGTCAAATCACAAAAAATAATCTTATCTTTGATCTTATCAGTCTCACAAAAGTAATTACCTTGTCTAGTTCATAATATTTAAATATCAGATTATCTTTTCTTGGCAGATATTGTTGCTACCAACATATAATATTTTAAGGCCCATAATAGATGTATTCAAAATATTTTATTTTGTAATTTTATTTTCAATTATATTTTGTGGCCCTTAAAACATTGGAATTCTCAATATATCAGTATGTCAGCAAGGTAAAAACACCTATGATAAAAGAGCCACAAGTTCACGAGAGTCACTAAATGTGATATTCAAGTGAAAGAAATGGAATTCCAAAACTAGGGAGTACAGTGAGGGATTGACTACTTACAATGACTTCAAAAACCCTTTCCATACTAACCCAGAATGTGGTGCGCAAAGCGCACCACCAAACAGCATGGGAATTATGCTTAGCATTGATGGAGTTATAAATAGTACATACTCTCGACTACAATATTGCCTCCTAGGTCATGTGATTTGATCCACATGCCAGAGAGATATGATCAATTCAAAACAGCAATACCATGGAAAAAGTTTTTTCACTTTTGAATTGATGACTAGGATCTTAGTCAAATCATGGAATATTTGCCATTGTTTGTTAGTACAAACAAAGATATACATGTAAATAGTATGTCTGAGTTTAAAAAAGTTTACACACTTCTTGATTTTCAACCACCATCATGGTTAGATTCCTCTTTCTTGCTCAACAAAGCTCTATCCTTTCATTGCTTGATGCTGGCTGCTTTGGTGAAGCTATTGCCAAGCAAACTGGTGTTAGCCTTTCTGCTATATCCAAACTTCACTCCAAAGAGCATTCTGCCCTTCCTAAAGCTGTTGGAGGTCATTCTTCCAAGCTTTTCCCTACTAACATTTAACATGCCCAACATCTTATCACCTCTGGCAAAGCTAAAAATGCTGTCCAAATGACCAAAGCCCTTACCACCACCATCAACCAACCCCTCTTTGCCAATACTATTCACCTTCACTTGAAGAAAGCTGGTATGAAGGCTGTGGTGAAGTCCAAATGCCCCCTTTTCTCTTCTAGGCATTGCAAAACTCATTTGGACTTTGCCTATGCCCACAAGAATTGAACTCTAGAGGATTGAAAGAGGGTAATATGGTCTAATGAGACTAAAATCAATCACCTAGAATCAGATGGGGGCAAATGGGCATAGAAAAGGGCAGGTGAGGGGCTTAGTGATAGGTTGGTAGATGGAATCCTCAAGTTTGGAGGAGGTTCTCTAATGATGTAGGGCTGTATGACTTGGAGGGGCATTGAATTTGCTATCAAAATTGATGGTAGGATGGATAGGGACCTCTATCTTCAGATTTTGAAGGATGAGCTCTAGCAAACCCTGAAGTATTATGATCTCAATCCTCCTGACACCATCTTTTAGCAGGACAATGACCCCAAGCATACCTGCAGAAAGGTCAAGAACTGACTAGAGGAGCAAGAATTCAGCACTATGGTTTGGCCTGTACAGTCTTCTGACCTAAACCCTATTGAACACCTCTGGGGTTGTCTCAAGAGAAGGCTTGCAGAGCATGAAAACTCCTCTAATGGAATTCATGAATTGTGAGAAAGGGTTCAAGTGAAGTAGGATAGAATATCAGTTGAGGAGTGTCAGAAATTAATTGAAAGCATGCCTAAAAGGGTTCAGACAATGCTTAGAGCAAAAGGAGGCTATACCAAGTACTGATAATATCCAAATACCTTTGTTATTTCAAAAGTGAAAAAATCCTTTCTATGGTATTGCTGTTTTGAATTGATCATATTTCTCTGGCATGTGGACCAAATCACATGATCTAGGGGGCAATATTGTAGCCAAGAGTATGTACTATTTATAACTCCACCAATGCTAAGTGTAATTCCCACGCTGTTTGGTGGTGCACTTCACACACCATATTCTGGGTTAGTATAGAAAGAGTTTTTGGAGTCACTGTATATACTGCAGCTATGTGCACACAGACCATGTTTAGGGCTGGTGTGGAAGGTCCTAGAATGATTACGTAATATGACATCATGGAATGTTCCAGAAAGTTCAAAGGGTGACATTATGGGAAATAAGGTAAGAAACTAAGTGAATGAGTGGTGGGGGCGAGATTAATGGATCTGTTGTAGAGATAAGATAAGATCTTGCACCTAAGTGGATGCATTGAATCCTGGTGTAAGTCTACATGACTAGCAAAGAAAAAACCGTTGAAGAAAGACAGGGGTCTCATATGAGCATTTCCTAAAAGAATGTCGTGACTAAGGCCTTGTTTTGTTTCATTATCCCCTTCTCAAGATCAAGCTCCCAATCAATTAGAATACCGATAAGTTTTGGCTCTGATCATGGTACTGGTATCTTGAATAGGGAGTCCGGAAGGCGGTTAAGCGAGGTGGCGAATGATTTAAAGCTGTCATCCATGAAGAGGGAGGTTTAGGAGGTATAGAGGGGGCAATTGCACAGTTCCGAGGAAGAGCACACTGTAGCCACATTACCTTGGAATGCGCGGATGGCTTCAAGGTGCTTTCAGTGGAAGTCTTCGATTTTTTTGGTTGTGTGGATCAAGTTAGTCTTGGGTTCCCACGTGTGTTCCTCACGTGGGTAGTCTTTCCAATGCACCAAGTACTCAATCTCGTTTCACTTCTTTCGTGAATCTATAACTTCTTGCACCTTATACTCCTCTTCTTGTTGAATGATGACTAGAGAGGGTGGTTTCAGCTTGGCTTGGGTGGGGTAGGTTCCTGTTACATAGGGTGTGAGAAGGAATTCGTTGAACACTAGGTGGATTCCCTTCCATGTTTTGGATAGCTCTAATTTATATGCCGCTACTCCCACTTTTGCCTTCACCTTGAACAACCCATATCGCTTGTCGTCGAATTTCTTTGTTGGCCTATTGGTTTTAATGTTTTTGGCCTCTAGGAGAACCTTCTGGCCCAGTTGGTATTCCTCCATTTTTCTGGCTGTTATAATATGAACATTTTCAAACATTTTCAAACTTGTACTTTTCACTTTTCCAGTCATGTGATCTGTGCACGTGACCATGGTAACCCTCACATGACCAGGTCTAGAACCAATGACGTCATACCACGAGGTGACTACGCCCTTTTAATTTCTGCTCTTCTTACACAGCCCCATTCATTTCCGTTATCGCATTTCCATGGTTGTGAGACCACTTAGTCTATTTATGGTAGTTTATCCCACACATAGCATGGTCTGTGTGCATGCCTGTACAGTATATAAGGTAGTACTCTGCGACTGGAAACCCCAGTCTAATCCACTTTATTCACCACGATAGTCATTGCCTTGGCCTTCTTGGTCATTGTAGACTGTGTTGTTCAAAAAGGACCCCCATACCCTCTTCATTGAGCCAGGAGTTGTGTACTCTGCGAGCATCGTCCGAGCCTTGTGGAAGTGATCAAATACTTCGGTGGTAGTTCATAACATTGGCCTTCTGGTCATGGGACTTCTTCATTGATTCCGCTGCCTTTTCCAGTGCCTTCCTCACCATCTCATAGCTGGACTTCATCTGTTTCACGAACATTGTTGCGGATTCATTCTGGACTTCCTTCTTTTGGGTCAGGATGGTGGGTTGTTGGCCAAAGTTGAGGAGGAAGGAGAATACTCCAGTGGTACTCGTCGTCTATGAGTTATGTGCGAACTCCGCTATTGCTAGCCAATCCACCCAATCTGTTTGTCAATGATTCATGTAGATCTTTAGGTATTTCTCTACTTCCTGATTGATCTGTTCCATCTGTCCATCTGTTTGGGGGTGGTAGGCTGTGAACGGGTTTGCTTCAATCTTCAGGAGGGTATATAGATCTCGCATGAATGATGACACAAACTGGAGTCCTCAGTCTGATATCACCTTTTGAGGCATCCCATATAGTTTGAACACGTGATCTTGGAATGCTGTTGCTACTTCTTGAGAGGTGATTATATTGGTGGCAGGAATTAGGTGTATCATCTTGGAGAACCGGTCGACTACCATTAGGATGGCATTTTTCCCCTGTGATTGTGGTAGGGGTCTGATCAGATCTACTGAGATGATCTCCCAGGGTGATGATGGGATTTCATTGGGGTGTAGCAGTGTTGTTGTGGTGGTTGTTTTGGATTTGGCTTTTTGACATGCATCGCATCCCTTTACATACTCCTCTACGTTTCTCCTCAAGGAGGGCCAATAGTACTTGCTCATAATCAAATCCTAGGTTTGTCTGACTCTGGGGTGGCCCGAGATCGGGTGGTTGTGGTTGACCTTGATGATTTCCTCCCTGAGCTTGGCATCATTCGGAATGTAGATGAGATCTTTCCATCTTACCAGTCCGTCCTCTTTCCTTGTCCAGGGCGACTTAGCCTTCTCAAGACCTTCTTTTGCAAAGTGTTCTAATTTGTATTGTAGCTTTTTGATGCGATTGAGGGTACTCGTTGAGGCAACAGCCTTTATTTGGACTGAGGTGGAAGGATGCACTGCAGCCTTGTTACCACTCTCAGTCAGAAAGAGGAAATCGGGTAGCAGGATCTGCTGTTTGTTGTTGGTGTTTACCCCCTTCTCATAATCTGGCCTCCTGGACAGAGGATCTGCTGGATTTGTTTTGTCAGGTCTGTAGTTGAAGGACAACTTATATTCCTATATGATTTGCTGCTATCTGACTTGACGACGGAAGAGATCTTGTGGCTTATGGAAGAACTCTAGGTTTTTGTGATCTATTAGTACCTCTACTGGATAAGTCGCTTTGAGGAGGTACTGTCACCATTCCTGGAGGACAAAGATGACGGCTAGCATTTTGAGGTCCACAATGTGGTAGTTTCGTTCCATGTCATTGAGGGATCTCGAGATGAACACCATAAGATGCCATGTTCTTTCTTGTTTTTGAGATAGGACTGCCCCTACTCCAATTCCTGATCTATTGGTCTCAATGTGGAATGGGTTGGTGTCTGTGGACATTGCTAGTGCCTGTACTATTGAGATTGTCTCTTTGAGCTATTCAAAGGCTTGCTGGCACACTGGTGATCACTCGAAGTCCTACTTTATTGATGTGAGGCTGCTTAGGGGTCGGGCGATTTGGGCAAAGTTTTTCACAAATTGTCGGTAGAAGTTGAGGAATTCTAGGAAGCCTCTCAGGGTTTTTTTTGAGGTTGGCACTGGCCATTCCTTGATTGCTGCTATCTTCTTTTCGTCCATTTTGACCTTGTTTTGGGACACCACTAACCCCAGGAACTCTGTCTCCTGCATCTCAAAGTCACATTTGTCATGTCAGAGGTATAGGTGGTTGTTCCGCAGGATCTCTAGTACCTCTTGCACTACCTTCCGATGTTCTTCGAGGGTTTTGGTGAAAATCATGATATCATCTATATAGACTACCACAACTCCTCGATTGATTAGATCTTGAAACAACGAGTTTATCATTGTTTGGAAGGTGGTGGGCGAGTTACATAACCCAAAGAACATCACCAAGGGTTCGAAGAGTCCTTGGTTAGTTCTGAACGTGGCTTTCCATTTGTCCCCTTTGGCCATCCGCACGTTGTTGTACCCCCACCTTATGTTGAACTTGGTATAGTACTTGGCTGATTTGAGTTTGTCTACTAGTTCGGCGATCAGGGGTAGCAGGTATCGATTGCACCTTGTGACTTCATTTAGTTTTTGGTAGTTTTGCATGGGGTGGAGGTGGTCATCCTTCTTTTTTATAAAGAAGAATGCTGATGTGAAGGATGACTTGGATGGACAGATGCAGCCTGACTTCATGTTTTCCTTGAGGAATTTATCAGCTCATCTTGTTCTCCCAGATTCAATGGGTAGACCTTGCAATCTACCATGTGGTCTCCCGATAGGAGTTTGATGGTGTGGTTCCATGGTCGCCTCAGAGGGAGTTTGTCAAAACTCTCCTTGGCGAATACGTCAGCATAGTCATGTATGTATTTGGGAGCTGCTTCCTCAAAGGTTTTCTTTTTCTTGGTTACGAAGTCTCGGGCCGCTATATCTGTTGCTGTGTTGTGGAAGTAGTCTTTTGTATCAAATTTGAACAACCGATCTCCATCATGTGGGACAAATTTGGTGTCCTCTTCATCATCATTATCACAGCTTTCCAATTGAGGCATGTGATCTTCCTTGCATCGGAAAGCTATCCATTTTGTCTTCCAATCTATACTTGGGTTGTGGGCTTTTAGCCACTCATACCCTAGGAAGACAGTGTTTGGGCCTAGGTTTGTGATGGCAAGGGCCAGTTGTTCTTTGTGGTCCTTGATCTGCATCTCGATGATGACAAATTTTTCAATTTTACCTGATTGGTTCAGGGATTCGTTAGTGTTATACATTGTTATGAACTACTGCTGAAGCGTCTGATCACTTCCACAAGGCTTGGACAATGCTCACAGGATACACTATTCCTGGCTCAAGGATGAGGGTATGGGGGTCTTCTCTGCTCAACACAGTCTATAATGGCCAGAAGACCAAGGCAATGACTATTGTGGTGAACAAAATGGATTAGACTGGGGATTCCAGTTGCAAAGTGCTACTTTATATATGTTACAGGTGCGTGCACAGACCATGCTATGCGTGGAATGAAGTACCATAAATAGACTAAATGGTCTCACGATCATGAGAGCAAGATAACAGAAATGAAAGGGGCTGTGTGAGAAGAGTGGAAATTAAAAGGGCACAGTCACCTCATGGTATGACGTCATTGGTTCTAGACCTGGTCATGTGAGGGTTACCACAGTCACGTGCACAGATCACGTGACTGAGAAAGAAAAGGATACAAGTCCGAAAATGTTTGAAAATGTTCATATTATAACATACATGGGCATGGGTCGGGGGAGGGTGTGGGTAATCACCTCCTTCTCAGCTATGAACTTCTCGTGTATTGATGATCTGGTGCAGCCGAAGTCAATTAGGGCTTTGACTTCCGCGCTCAATTCATCAGATATCTGGAGGGTTACAGGTATTTCAAGGAAGTTGTGTTTTTTCCTTGCCAATGCCTTCTTATACTTGGGGGGCCTCTGGAGGTCCCTCAAGATCCAGTGTGCATCAGAGTCGCTCATCTGTTTTAGGTCCACAAGTAGATTGGATGTCACCTCCACTTTTCTGGATTCGTGGACAAACGACCTCAGGTGTCCCAGATTCCTGGCTGTATCTGGATTTTCTACTTGAGCCTTCATCCATCTAATGGACCAGGGGTCCACTGTGTTCATCCAGTAGTGGTCTGAACTCTGGTTTCTACAGTTCTTGGTGAAAGGGCACTCTGTAGCCTCATTACCACCTATCTTGGCTGTTCCGGTGCTACCAAACCCCTTGTCTGCTTGTTGGGTTTTGTTGAGGAAGCTTACTTCTTTCACTGGGAGAGTTGATATCTTTTCGAGGATTAATTGTGCCACTCGGTCGCCCACTTTGGCCACAAATTCCTCACTCAAAAAGTTGAACAGGAGGATCTTTACTTCTCCCCTATAGTTGCTGTCTATCACTCCTGCTCCAGTTGTCAGTTTCTTTTTTATAGCTAACCCACTCCTTGGCGCAATTCAGCCATAATGGCCTTGGGGGATCTTTATTGATAGTCCGGTTGCTATTAAGACCTATCCTTTAGTAGGAACCACCATATCCTCAGAGGCGTATAGATTGTATCCGGCTGCACCCGAGGATCCTTGCACTGGGAGTGGTATTTCCTTTTTTGTTCTGACCACTTCTAATGTGGTTGTGGAAAGGTTTATTCAGTTGATCTTTTTAGTCTTATCATTGCGCGACAAAATTGTATATTGATTGCTTTGTTATACAGATGGCAATAACTTAGATGATACAGCAGATCGACTGGTATCTACTGTACAGACTGAAAACCCGATCCAGAGTTCATATTCTCTTCCATGACTTCTGTGATTGTAGCCTGAGTTTCCAGCTTAAGCAATTCAGCAGCATTCATCAAGGCACAGATTTGGGAAAATTGTTGGGGGGAGATTATTTGACTGTTCCATTCTACTGCTTGCACTCTCGGGCCATGTGGTCATGGTGGGTATTCCTGGCAAGGCCAAGGTTTACCACACCTCCGGCATATTCCCATGGCACATGCCTTATTGAGCTCCATAGGAGCTCTACGTCCTGGGAACATACCGGATGCATTCAGGTGGGGGGCTGCAGTGGCAGTAGGAGGAGGTCTGGCTGGTGGGGTGTACTGCGTCTGAGGTCTCCTCAGGGTGAACCTTTGCTAAGTGTATATTACAGGGCAGACCACTTGGTTTCTCTTGCCTCATTTGCAGAGGATCTCCTGAGTCTTTTGTAATGCTTTCTCTCACTCAAAGAGATCCTCGAAGTCTATCAACGCATGATTGTTGTCCTCCACATGATTCACCAGTGTCTGACGGGCACATCAGCAGATTTGATCAACTAGCAATTATCCATTTGCTATGACATCATATTCCACTTTGTCCGCATACTGGTACAGTTTGGTGAAGAAATCCTCTATGGTGTCATTCCCTTGTTTCAGAGTGAAGAGCTTGGTTTGGGCCTTGTGCTTAAGCCCAGGGGGTTGAAATGCTCTTTTGAGGTTAGCTTCGAACATTGAGAAGTCCTGGTGTTTGTCAATCTTTCATCTGATTTGGAGATCAGCCCACCGCCCAGTGGGGTTTTCTCCTTTCATGTACGACATGGTAGTTAGGATTTTTTGGCAGCTCAATGGCTCCTGCTCAAAGCCTCTCACATAGACTATCACCTATCTTCACCAGGATTGGAACTTCTCCTTGTTGCCCATATAGAAGTCAGGTTTGGCATAGATTGATTTCCTGATCTTCTTGTCTGATTCGGGGTGACGGATAGGTTCATAGGGGCGAAAGGGTACACCCGGGGGTTGCCCTGCACTGAATGGTGATGATGAAGGGGGAGGGGGGTCACCAGATGGTGGCAGTTTCACTTTAGGGAGTTCGACCAGCAATCTCCTTAAGTGATAGGGTGGGTATGGTCGGTTTGGGTGATTATGGATGTAGTTGTACCTCCAGCTGAGGTACTCAAAGTCGAGATGTGCTGTGTTCTCCTGTTCTTGAGTATAGGTAGGGATTGGCAAAGGGGGCATCATGGGACAGATGGATGGACGAGGAGGTGGTTTCACCACCAGGGTTTTACTAGTCCCTCCATTGGGATATCTCCTATTACTTCGGTAAGCCCTTGCATGGAGAAGGCGGAGAGCCGTTCTGGTTGGGGCAATTGAACGTTGACTCGAGAGGGGAAATGGGCGTGAGGAGATGGGGTTCTGGTTTTAGATATATTTGGAGGGATTGCAGAGGGTTGATTTTGAATGAAGATAAGGGAGGTAGTTTCCTATGGGGGTGTCTTCCCGTAGGAGGTCATATCGGTACCAGTATATCTTTTTTCCCTTAGAGAGGACCCGGACTCTCAAATGAGGGGGTGGAGGAAGTCTCCATACGGATGTCCCACTGGTACCGCACTGCTTGCAGAATAGTGGTGTCATTGTAACATTGGAGGGTGGAGATAAGGTTTCTGAGGGTTTCGACCACCACCTACACAAGGTTCTGTTGGAATAGATGGATGAATCGGCACAGATTGGATATCTAGAAAGGAGCCTCTGATTCTCCAGCGGCAAATGGAAGTTGGGTCAAGATGGGTGAAATTGGATGAGCTTTACTTCAGCTCAAGAGAATACTGTCCTCGTCAGTCATGATATCATAGGTGATCATGAGAACCTGGGTTCACTGGCATAGAACCAATATGGACCACTTAGGCACTCAGCGGACAACAGGGGCTAGTGCACTATGTCCAGTAGCAACTTTATCCTTATTTATAACAGTGGACGACTGTATGTATATAATGGGTGCAATTGTAGTCCACTCTCGTTTTATCTCCAAGAAGGAGAGATTCCCCTGAAGTCTAGGATCCGACTAGTGCACTTATCACGAAGGGCAACAATGCGGATGGGTGGACGTGTTGCCCAGGGAATTACCCTGTACAAGCTGAATGTGAAGGAGAGTGGGTCAAAGTAAACAGCGATGCAGTGAAGTGTGCATCAACAGGCAAAGTTTGTAAGAGTAGCAGCAAAGAGAGGGTGTTGGAGGTCAAAGAGACCAGCAACGAAGTAGTTTTGGAATTATGAAAGAGCCACAAGTTCACGAGAGTCACTAAATGCGATATTCAAGTGAAAGAAATGGAATTCCGAAACTAGAGAGTACAATGAGGGATTGACTACTTATATACTGTAGCTACGTGCACACAGACCATGTTTAGGGCTGGTGTGGAAGGTCCTAGAATGATTATGTAATATGATGTCATGGAATGTTCCAGAAGGTTCAAAGAGTGACATCATGGGAAATAAGGTAAGGAACTAAGCAAATGAGTGGTGGGAATGAGATTAATGGATCTGTTGTAGAGATAAGATAAGATCTTGCACCCAAGCGGATGCATTGAATCCTGGTGTAAGTCCACATGACTAGCAAAGGAAAAACTGTTAAAGGAAGACAGGGGTCTCATATGAGCATCTCCTAGAAAGACACCATGACTAAGGCCTTGTTTCGTTTCACATGACATCATTTTTCTTTGTTGCTTAGGAGTAGACAAGAGTATATCATGGCTTATTGTGACTGCTCTGTAATGCCCACATTTCTGTCATGTACTAAATAAACCAATATTGCATTATATCACCATATCATGTACTTGTCATATCTGCCCAACCAAGACTATATGAACTGATGACAACTTATTACAGTATGTTGTACCTCTTCTATGCCAAAATATCATCATTCAATTCTTTCCCCTCATTAGCAATCATCTTGTCCAGCTCATACTTCAGCTTGTCCATTTGTACATTCTTTGCTTTGCCAGTTATGTCCTCTTCCTCCTTCTCAATCTGCACATCAATTTTCCTGCCATCCACCTGTTGTGCTATATTGGCTGGTTCTTCCTACTCTGTACCATCCACAGAGTTTTCAGCTACGTGTCCTTCCTCCATCAAGAACACATTCCAGTCTCAGGTTGCTTTGTGACCAACTCCTCCACCCTGAAATCACATAAACATGTCCTGATTAACAAACCTAGTTATAATATATACATTTAACTCACTCAGAAATAGAGAAAGATTGAGAAAACCCACATGTTGACATAGAAATAGTGCTAGTTAGCATTCAACTTGCTATCTGCTTGACAGACAGAGCTCTAATCAAGGTAGTTGTTGATTTCACCATAGTCAAAACCCAGAATGAGATGGATCCCTTGAACAACCAAATCTAAATCAATGAAATCAAATACATCAGCCAAGTGATTTTTTTCAAAGAACTGGAGATGATACAGTCTTTTTGCATCACATTTGGCAAGGTAGTTTGAATCCATTTGAAACCACCAGATAAAAAGTATGTCTATTAAAAAGGACTTCTTGAAGTATGAGTACTTATCCTCTCAACACTGGACCATGATATGAAAAATTTTGATTACTTATACATACCAGTACAGGTGTGTGCACTTATCTTCCTACAAGAGAACCATGACATCTGTACTAGACAGAGAGTTGACTATATCTTGCTTATGCTAGAGATTATAAGTAATGTAGTTGACACATAATAGAGAATGGTTATAAATCTTGTTGTTCTTAAAGACAATGGGATCCCATTCTTGGTCTATAAAATCATATTCATTCCCATTGTAATCAAGTTCTCGAATGCATACCAGGACATGGTTTTTGAGTTGTGTTATGATCAATCTTTAAACCAACACAAAAGATAAAGGCTCAAGGAAATGGGACAGCACAACTCAGAGGAACAGAGAGCAGAACAAGTACAAAGGCAGGGCTTTAGGCCTGAGAGTAGAGGTGAAATAATGAGAATTCCAAAACTAAGGTATAATAGTGTATCTAACAACTACTTATACTACCTAGGGCTAAGGGTATGTGGTAAGGGCAAGAATATATCACAGGATCAAGGAGATATTTCTAGGATTGTAATAATGAGGAGGAGATGCAGATGTGTACTATAAGAAATGTAAAGAATCAGTTAATGAAGAAGATACAATCTAGGAATAGTGGATATTACGAAGGAATGTTCACCAGAATATCTCATGATCTGATATAATAAAGAGAAATGAAAGAAGGAATGGAAGATAACATTGGATGGATCCATGAGATCACTAATGTATATGAAACAAATGTGTAATGGTGCACTCAGAAAAATTCATGAGATTGCGAGGCATTGGTTATAAAAAGATGCTATCAGGATGAGCACCAATGCATGTGAAATACACTTCTATATATGATACTAGACAATAAAGGAATAAGTTGTGGGATAAAAGGGGAAATGAGCTGAGATCTGGAAGGTTGCAGTTAGAGAAGAGGCCATGAAAGAGGCCATTAATGGAGCAGAACAGTGACTGAAGGCTATTATTAATAAGATATGAGATGAGCAGTGCTTGCTGAGATAAGATAAGATATAGGTGGAGCATACAGCAGCTACACATTTTGAAAGATGAAAGGATCAAACCTATTCTTGAAGGCTATAATCCAAAGAACCCACTAATACCTATGATCTTCAGTCCTAAGGCAAGAGGCTTACTAAGGACCACGTCCAAAGCAATGGAAATACCAAACATAAGGAATACAATCTACATACTAACTACATTATATAGTGTATAAGGCCATGCACAGACCATAGCTTGAACCCTATGACCTATGCCCTAACACCTGGGCTTGAAACTTACCCTTGGGCCTAATACATATAACTATCTATAAATAACCTAATGGAATGGAGATGATGTTGTGAGTGATGATAACTACATGATGGAATGGAAGGTGACACCACAAATGAAAGGAAATACAATGTCCATATCAAAGTCAACACAAAACCAGATAAATACTGATCAAGATGACAATCAAGATATGAGATCTAGATGTGGTTGGATGAGATGTGAATCTATATAAATACAGACAAAGATCCTGTAAAGGATTGAACAATGTGAGGGTTGCCTAGAGATTGTGAAATCTGGGTTCTAGGGTGTGGATCTGCCTCAGATCTAGGATGAAGGGCTATATGAATCCTGGAATGTCAGTACTCATTCCTTGTGGATAAGGCTATGGGAAATCCTAGCGAGCAGTAATGACGAATGTCCTATTGGAGAGTAAATAGAAGTATATGCAATATAGACAGTATTTAATCATAGAGCACATAGTAGCTACACATAACAAATAGTGGTGTGGGAGTGCTAAGCAGTTGGCTAACTCTTAGCTAAGGGATACATTCCCATGGGATTAGTGAGTGTTTATAGTGATGCAATACACTGTGATAAGCCATAAGGCTTCTTGTAGTGAAAGCTACCCTTGAAATTAGTTAAGACTTGGGTTTGGAAGCATGCAAAGTTTGTGAACATTACAAAAGATCCTAAAGACCTTAAATGCCAAAGCCCAAATGCCCACCAACACAATGACCTTAAGCCATAGAGTGAAGAAACAATAAATGGAAATTTCAAATGTAAGATTACCACAAGTATGCTATGGCTCTATATATACTATAAAGTATTGCACATGGACCATATCATGTGACCTCTATAAATATCAGCCCTGAACCCAAACCATAAGACCTAATACAAATACAAGATAACATAAATAGAGTTATTAAGGGGAAAGATATATTAAATGTTAGAAATCAAATGCTATATAAATAATGATCAAGATGTAATCATATGAGACATCAGGCATGGTAACTATACATCTAGAATGAGATCCTAGATAAGAATCAGGATGAGATCTGCTAAATCAGACTGGGCAAGAGGAATCAGAAATTGATATAAGGCTATGGTAGGCCTATGGGAAATCCCAGGATATCAATAGGATCTTGGATTGTGGGAGTGCACAACAGCTACACCAAGATGAGACCACATGATGAGATGAGATTGAAATGAAATAAGGCATTAGTCAGCAAATCCTTCTAGAAAATACTAATATGACACTCCTGTCTTTCTTCAACAGGTTTTCCTTCACTAGTCATAAGGATTTATAATGGAACTCATGCCAGAATTCAATGCATCCACTTGGATGCAGGAACTTATCTTATCTTATCTTATCATCAGATCCATTAATCTCACCCCTACCACTCATTTGCTTAGTTCCTTACCTTATTTCAGATGACATCACCCTTCAAATCTTCCAGAACATTCTATGATGTCAGCTTACATAATCATTCTAAAACATTCTGCATCTACCCTAAACTTGGTCTGTGTGCACATAGCTATAGTATATAAGTAGTTGATCCAGCATGTATGCTCTTTAGTTTTGAAATTTCATTTTTTTCACCTGAATATCACACTTAGTGACTTTTATGTTGTAGTGGTCTTTTCATAATTCCAAAACTCCTTCATTGCTGGCCACTTTGGTCCCCAACACTCTTTCTTTGCTGTTACTCCTATCACCTTCACCTATTGACATGCACTTCATTGTATCACTGTTTACTTCATCCCACTCTTCTTTGCATTTAGCTTGCATGAGGTAATTCCCTGGGCAATGCATCCACCCCTCCATGCCATTGTTCTTCACAATAGTGCATATACATTGGACCTTAGACTTAGGGAATCTCTCCTTCTTGGAGATAAACAGAGAGTGGACTACAGCTGCACAAACTGTATTCATATGGTTGTCTGCCATCTAAATAAGAATAAAGTTGCTATTAGGCATAGAGCACTAGCCTCCGTCGTCCACTGAGTACCTAGTGATCTGTGTTGGTACTACACTGGTGTATCCAGATTTTTGTGATCACCTGTTAACATCATGACTAACAAGGATAGTATTTCCTCAGGTTGTAGCCAGATCTTTCTGGTTCCTCCCCCTCTAACAACTTCTGTGTGCTGCTGGAGACCCAGAGGCTTGATTTCAGAATCCACCCTATACCAGTTACTTTGTGCCCTTAGGCAAAACCTGGTGCAAACTATAGTTGAAATCCTCCATAATCTCATCCCCACTCTCCACCATTACAATGATGCCATTATCCTGCAAGCAGTGAGGTGCCAGTAGGACATCTGTTTGCCATCTCCCACCACCTCCTCATTTGAAAGCCTAGGTCCACTCTAAGAAGGTCTATTGGTACTGGTATGATCTACTATGGGAAGACAACACCATCAGCAACTACCTCTTTTATCTCTGCCCAAAGTCAATCCTCTACCATCTGAATCAATATGTCTAGTCACACAACTCCTACTCCATATAACCATTCTAGTTGACCCTCATTCCAAATTGAAGTCCAATCTTCCCAATTTGAACAATCATCAACATTCTCCATGCAAAGGCTAGCCCAGGCTCTAGGAGATGTGCAAATGGGTGAAGGGGCGATAAAAACACCTGTGGCTCACTCCACAGTCTACCTAATACCACCACCCATGCCACCTGTCAGTAGAATATTTACATGAAATCAGGAACAAGATGTGGCTTTGAACTTTGAATACCAAAGCTAGAGATATAACTACATATACCAACACTCTGATGCACCTTATTCACCTTATCATCTAAGAAGGTCTCCCAGCATCCTACTACCACAACAACCACTACCATCTAGTAATCCTCCACCACCTCCATCTTTGCCCTCCAGCAAGGGACACTGCTCCAATATGCCCTATTGCCCCCATGAGCCCATCAGAGGCTATGATCCCAATAAGAAGATCAGAAATTTGATTTATGCCAAGCCTGACTTCTATGCGGTGACCTGCACCAAGTTGGATTGATGCATGACCATAACAGAAGAACCCAAGGAGTCAAAATTCATACACTTCTCATGGTCAGAATTCCACAAAACTTCAGGGATGGATAGTCTATAATATGAACTACCTTTCCCTAGATTTTCTTAATTTTCCCACCATTT
>JBBPQZ010000180.1:0-22043 GCA_038092795.1 Boletus rubissimus
TCCATGAGAGTGTCTCAATTGAGCGTGGCACTGGAATTAAATAATAGTGTGCTTAATTCTCTCCAAAAACAACAAAAAATTAGTTCTATTTATAAACCCCTCTCATGTGTTATGACCTTCCAACATTGCACAACGACATTGTCATTCAGCGGAGAGTTCTCGCTTGAGACTGTCATATGTTGCCAAAGGGATGGTCAATGGAAATGTCACCGGTTCAAAGCTCTCTTGGACTCTGGTGCTACCCACACTTTCATTGATCGTGATTATGTTCTTCGTCATGGAATTCCTTTCTTTACTCTCAATAACCCAATTAAGATACATAACGCTGATGGATCAGAAGGTGCTATTGGCCAAATCCAGCATGCGGTAATCCTGATTGTGGAAATCGCAGGACATTACAAAACTATAGATGCTTATATATCTAAATTAGGTACACATCGCATGATCATCAGGTATGACTGGCTTTTCCGCCATAACCCTGAGATCAACTGGGTGCAAAAGTCTATTTCATTTCCACACTGCACTCAGTATTGCAAAATTATGGGCACTGGCCCCCCTGCTTTTAATTATTTCAGACCAAACCCTTCTTTTTTACGTACAATAGAAGAAGGACTGAAAGAATAGGTCCCCGAGGTGTATCACGAGTTCCTTGAAGTCTTCTCAGAACAAGGATTCACAAGAATGCTGTTACAAAAGCCTTGGGATCATGCTGTAGATCTCAAGCCGGACTTCGTTCCGAAGAAGGGTCAAGTAATTCCCCTATCAGACATTGAAATGGACAAAGTTCGCACATTCATTGATAAGGAGCTCAAAAAAGGATACATTGCTCCTTCTAAATCGCCTCAAACCTTCCCTGTATTCTTTATTCCAAAAAAGGATGGTGGAAAAAGGATGGTTATCAACTATCATTACCTCAATGAGGGTACCATCAAGAATTCCTATCCGCTTCCCTTGATCCCGCAACTCATAGATCAGCTGAAAAATGCTGATATGTTCATGGCTCTTGACCTATGTTGGGGCTATAACAATGTGTGGATTAAGGAAGGTGATAAATGGAAAGATGCCTTTGTTACCCCAATTGGAGCATACGAACCCACGATAATGTATTTCAGAATGACTAACTCCCCCCCTACCTTCCAACAAATGATGAACAATATATTTAATGACATGTATGCCATAGTGATTATTTATATTGACAATTGTATGATATTTACGTCGAAAAAGACTCAAGAAGAGCACAAGGAGGTCGTAAAAGAGGTCCTACGTCGTTTACACGATAATGATTTTTACGTCAAACCCTCCAAATGTCACTTCTTGAAGGACAAAGTGGACTTTCTTGGTATGGTTGTATCTAAAAAGGGGGTGGAAATGCAGGAAAAGAAGGTGGCTGGGGTCATGGATTGGCCAGTTTCCACTAGGTTAAAACAACTCCAAGGTTTTCTTGAACTATGTAATTATTATAGGCGATTTATTTCAGGCTTTGCTGAGATCGCACGCCCCTTGAACGATCTTACCAAGAAAGACATTCCATTCACATGGGGTCCCAATCAACAAGCGGCGTTCAATGCCCTCAAAAAGAAATTTACCACGGCCCTGCTTCTCACGTATCCTAACCGGGATCAAGAAGTGTGGGTTGAAACGGACGCCTCGGATATCACTATGGGAGCTGTGCTCTCCACTCTTTGCAACAACGGTAACTGGCGACCTATCGCCTTTATTTCACACTCTTTTGATAGCACTGAGCACAACTATCCTATTTATGATAAAGAACTTCTTGCAGTTATTTGGGTGCTGGAAGAGTGGCATCATTATCTTATTGGTCATGAATGGTTCGAGATCTGGACCGATCATAAAAACCTGGAGTATTGGAAGAAACCGCAGACTCTTAGTGGTCGGCAGGCTCGTTGGCATGCCATTCTTCAGGAATTTAATTATCTTTTCGTTTACAAACTGGGTTCTTCCAATGGCCAGGCTGATGTGCTTTCTCATCGCCCAGACCATGGTGAGGCAGTGCAGGATCATAATGCCAATATCACAGTCCTGCCTCCCACTGTTTTCATTAATTCGGTTTCTCTCTCTTCAGACTTTCTTTTGGAGTTGGAATCGGAGTCTGCTTCTCTTGGAGTGGATGCCGTGAACGACTTCCTTTTCAATGCTTCTATGAACATTTTCAAAAATGACAAAAACAAAGTTTTCATACCTCCTTCTTTACATACTCGTCTTCTCACTCTCTGTCATGACTCTCCTATTGCTGGACATGGAGGACATTCTAAAACTATTCACACTCTTACTCGTTATTTTTCATGGCCTGGTGTCACTAAAGATGTTAAAATATATGTAGATAGCTGCCAAGTGTGCGCCCTCATGAAGGGAAAGTCAAAAGCACCAGCAGGAAAACTCCTTCCCTTACCTGTGGCTAAAAAACCATGGGAAGATCTCTCGGTTGATTTCATTACGGGATTACCCGAATCACATTCTTTTACGGCTATTTGTGTGGTAGTAGACCGCTTCTCCAAAGAAGTTGTGTTTATTCCCACTTACGATACATGTTCTTCTTCGGACTTAGCAAAATTATTTAGAGATCATGTTTGATGCATACACGGACTCCCCTCTATGCTAGTTTCCGATTGTGGTCCCCAATTCGTGTCCACTTTTACCCAGGAATTATGTAAACTCCTCGGTATTTCCCAAAAGATTTCCACGACCTATCACCCACAAACAGATGGTCAAACGGAGCACATTAATTGAGATCTAGAACAATATCTCTACACTTACATAGGAAAAAAGCAACATGGATGGGCCGACTGGCTCAAAATGGCCCAATTCTCCCACAACAATACCATCACTACTGCTACTGGCTCTATTCCTTTCAACATCACACGTAATTATGCCCCTCATATGGGCTTTGAAGAAAGACTAGCTGGATTCACAGGAGAAATGGGCCGTTCACACAAGGAGATAGAGGAAGCACTCGAGAATACTCAAGATTGTATGATCACTTCAGCAGAGAAAAGTCGTTCCGAAGCCCTGGAGTATTCTATTGGCCAACAGGTTTGGCTTTCCACAGATAAATTAAAACTTCCTTACATGGCAAAGAAACTAACCCAAAAATGAATTGGACCCTACACTATCACCGCGGTCCTTCCTAACGCTGTTACGCT
This sequence comes from Boletus rubissimus, assembly GCA_038092795.1. Classification (NCBI taxonomy): domain Eukaryota; kingdom Fungi; phylum Basidiomycota; class Agaricomycetes; order Boletales; family Boletaceae; genus Lanmaoa; species Lanmaoa rubissima. Next base: position 3,162 of record JBBPQZ010000180.1, read on the forward strand.
TAAACTCCCCAATACAGTTCGCATTCATTCCACAGTTAACATCTCTTGCATAAAGCCTTATCAGAAAACTCTATCAGGACAACCTAAAGTCCGACCTGATGCAATTGAAGTAGACCAGGAAGGGGAAGAACAATTTGAGGTGGATTACATAGCCTCATCGCGTCTAAAAAATAGGAAGTTGGAATATCTGGTACATTGGAAGGGATATGATGAAACCGATCGTACATGGAAATCGTCAGATATCATCAACACTGCTCCTCTGGCAGTTGCCGATTTCCATAAATCTAATCCCTCTGCTCCTCATAAACTCCATGGACTCACAGCATCCTCCTTTGCTTCTCTTTTCTCTCCTTTCGAGAACTTTACAGTTGCTGAACCAATCACAACTCGCCTAGAATTCAAGTCATAAAAAGGGGGTAGTGTTATAATATGAACATTTTCAAACTTTTCGGACTTGTATCTTTTCTTTTCTCAGTCACATGATCTGTGCACATGACCATGGTAACCCTCACATGACCAGGTCTAGAACTAATGATGTCATACCATGAGGTGACCTTGCTCTTTTAATTTCCGCTCTTCTCACACAGCCCCTTTCATCTCCGTTATCTCTCTCTCACGATCATGGAACCACTTAGTCTATTTATGGTAATCCCTCCCACGCATAGCATGGTCTGTGTGCACACCTGTATAGTATACATATAAAGTAGCACTCTGCGACTGATATCCCCAGTCTAATCCATTTTGTTTACCATGCTAATCATTGCCTTGGCCATCTGATTATTGTAGACTGTGTTGAGCAGAGAAGACCCCCATACCCTCATCCTTGAGCCAGGAATCGTGTATCCTACGAAGTAGTTCCGAGTCTTGTGGAGTTTCTTTGTCGTTCACGATAGAGTCATAACAGTCCCTCACACTGCTCTGGTGACCTCTAACTTGGAGGACTATTCCTTGCCCAAGTTGCCATTGATGGCTTGGTGGGATGAGATCTGGTGTGTTCCCATTGGAACCATGACTGTCGTTGCACCATTGATTCCTGCTCTCAAGGCTATTTCCTTCATTTTCAGAAAGTACTTGATGCATCGTTCCTTCACAGGGAAAGATGCAGTGCCAATACCCATCATATTATTTCACACACAACAATGGCCTATCCTGCATGCTGTCTCTGTGAGCTTCATGATTGAGAACTAGTACTCTATCACAGCAAGTCAGATTATGAACGAGTCCCTTGATTCTCATGTTCATCACAGTCTCACCATCATTATGAAAGCAACCATTTTGCACCATGTACAACATTGCATATTTGAGGTTTTTGAGCGATGTGGTACTCAGAGCCTTTTTGAGAACAACTTTATGGCACACTTCAAGGTCTGACATTATCCATTCATTATGTATTGTTACTCATGTGACATGCCTCAGAATTACTGCAAGAGCATTGTCATTGCCAAGGGAGATGTCCTCACCTTATGCATTCAGCTGTTCTCAGAGCTGTTACTTCAGCAATACCAGATGCCTCTTCCAGACACATCAGAATCTCTTCTTGTTAGACATGCTGTTTTGTTACTCAAGAAGAACAAAGCATTACTTCAGCAGTTATCTGGGGGTCATTGCAGTGAATCATTCAACATGCTCATTCTCCCATAAGCAAAACATGCTATTGAAGCCATGGGTCATTCAATGGCCTATTCCGCTAGCGTTCAAAGGGGTTTACCCAAGTCCATCCTTGACATCTATGAATGTGCTGTGATCTGTCATGACCCTGCTTGGTACTCTGAAAAGGGTGGTTTGACCTGTCATAATCAGCATGTTCACAAAGACCATGCAGTCATGAGTGCCATGCCACACCTCATGGCTTATCTGGACAATCTCAACATCGAGGCATATGTCTCTACACCTATTGTTTCAGATGCTGCTTGGAAGAAGTACTATGATGCAATGCCTGTGTTCAAGGAGAATGCTGTGCCTGTTTTTGATCAGATCCAGGCTAGGTTGTAGGTTGCTCCATTAGTGCCATTTCCTGTCAGCTTTTGTTCTTTGTGCTCATTTGTTAACCACGAGTTTTTTCTTCCCCAAGTATTTCCAATGATGACTGTGGATGTTGGCATATACTCATTTGGTTACCTCAATTTGTGAAAGACAATCAAATGATTGAATATATGTACCTCTCTTTCATTCTCTGCTGGATAGTAGCAGAACTTCTATTGCACACAGCATGCTCTATATCACACATTTATGCAACTAGAGCCACTCGTGCTGTGCTCACAAAACATAGTACCATTTGATATTCTAACACTTCCCCTTCAAATGGTGTTAGGCAGTCAAAAGAACAATCTGAATAAATAGAAGTGTAAGTACCCATCAGGTAGTGAGTGAGGATACATCCATCAACAGACAAGGAACTGGTGAACAGAGTTATGGGAATGAGAGTCCTTTCGATATTATAAGGCAAGGTGAGGGGTGTTGAAGACTGTACAGACGAATGATTGTGTCAGTCCGAAATAGTTAGCCTGATGGGCCTATCAACTTTGTAACTTATACCACCATCAGTTGCACTACTATAAGTGGCCATCGCGAAAGTAAGTAACAGAATCTCAACCCCTGGAAACTACTACCATGCTAAAATTCCTGTTCAGAATTACAGAAACCTGCAAACTGGGATATGGTCCATCAGAAATGCGCTCAGTACCTGGTGAAGTACGTCCGACTGTTGACACCAGAACTGACAAATGAAATATTGACTAACAGTGGTGGTATTGCTGAACAACTGCCGATGGGGATATGCTTACATTTAATCCAAGTGATGTCTGGGAAATTACAGATCATCGTGCTGATCTTCCCCATATACTCAGGACCTATGATGGATAGGGTATGTATGGGCCAGGTAACCTGCAAGGGTCAACCTATGGGTGTGTGAGGAGAACAAAGACAAGAGAGTCAAGGACTTGTATTTACCAAAAACAAATAGCAAAGACACTCAGAATTATGATGATGACTAGGGCCCATGATAGGTGGGATACCCGGGCAACATATAATAATCAACTTGCTGGTCGATAGATATGTCTACATGGCAAGGGGCTGTGAACAGGGGTGGATACATACATTGGAGACAAAAAAGACACATAAGCTGAGTATACCTGCAGTTACAACCTAGCCAATACAGAGGTGTATGTCACAAGACTTTTGGTGGTGTCGCATCTCAGTCCCAGTGTTGTTGGCGGCCTAATGCTGCCATGCTGCCATGCTGCCACATTGGCAATTGCAGGATGTTGCAGGAGCCCATGGCAGACTATGGCAGTATTCAAGGATGGTCGGATGTGGATGCTGATCTTTTGCACTACACATATATGGTATGGTGTACACAGTGTGACGCAAGAGGTGTCAGACTGCCTCGACTATTTTCATAAGATGCAAATAAGATGTCAAGTTCAAGTATGAATAGTAAATGACAATGAATTTGCTATGGTTTATACATACCTAAGCTATGTTGTCAGCCAATTTATGTGAATTGTGTTCAGCATAGGCAGCTAATCCAGGTAAGATGTTGCAAGGCATTACAATAATTATAGTACTTGCCTTTCACACGATTCATATTCAAGAAACAAAGGGGGTTAAGGGCCAGGAGCGAGTTGGTTAGGGTGGCCAGTTCATGGCGACAGAGGGCCCACATACCTTGGTAGGGTCACAGAGAAACAATTGATCACCACTGCTATGTCTGACACGCACAAGCAGGACCAACCCCAAACTTCCGATGTCACCTTCTCGGGTCCAGTGACTGCCATGTCGCTCAGAAAAAAATATACCCATCGTAGGTCCTGCACAGGAAAAAACCAGCATGAACAGCACTACTGCATCTAACATGGAAAAACTGACACATGCATAAGCAAGATCAACTCCAAACCTTTGACATTACCTTCTCGTGTCTGGTGGCAGCCAGGTTCTCGGAACAAAATGATCCCGCAATGGATGGGGTATGACCAGCATGATCCGACGTAAGCACACAGTCACGGCAGTTGTTCAGCTTCGGTGATACCACCACTGTTGGTCATTATGTAATTTGGATTTCAGTTCGTAGTAGTACCCCACTGTCGAGTAGATTTCTGATAGACCAAATCCCAGACCCCAGGCCTCAACGTTTCAACAACTATACATGGAAGTGCTGGCAGGGGGCTTGAAATGCTGTCACTCACTTTCACGATGGCCCCTTAGTGCAACTATGGCAGTACAAGTTACGAAGTCAACAGGTATCAGGCTAACTATTCTGGACTGACACAATCCATCCGTCTATAAAATGTCTTCAACACCCCTCATCTTGCGTCATAATATTGAAAGGACCCTCATACCCGCTAGCCATCATGACCCAAATGTCAAATAGGCTTTCTCATCATCCTCTGTTCAACATTCAAACTGATTTCTTGTCTGTTGATGAACGTGTTTCGCTTTCTTACCAGCGAGCGAAATTGGTAGTAAAAACGTATTGTACGTCCAGTGAGCCGTAACCTTCATACGAATCCTCACACTTTCCCCACAGCCTTGTCCACGTCAGATGTCCAGCATTGTTCCGCCAGATATTGGTCCATGATGACCGATCCAATTTTGGCATTGGATATTGCCATGACCACAATATTGCTCATTCATGTCGGCCTGACCATTGGAACCCTCTCTCGTCACCTTCAGCAGAGACCTGACCTTAAGCCACTGGTAAATCACCTCCTCCAATTTGACACTGTTGGTCTCTACCTCTTGACGGAGAGAGGACATGGATTGGATGCCTTTAATGTCCAAACCACAGCCACAAAATTTCTCATGGCTTCATTATCAACACACCCAGAGAAGAGGCATGCAAGTCAGTCTGTGCCATCGCATAAACTCTTCTATCACTGATTGAATGAGTAGCTTCATGCCTGCATCCATGCCATCCTTTACGATCCCCAAAGTAGCCCTGGTTATGGCTTGGCTGATAGTGGACGGAGAGGACCGCAGGCCTCGCTTCTTCATTGTCCCTATTTGCAATGAACGTGAGATGCTCAAGGGGGTCGAGTCAATCCAATTATGTCCCCGCTCCGGCGCGACTCCACTGGACTTCTCGATCACTCACTTCGACCACGTGCTCATCCCTTACACCGCTATGGTGACCTCGAACTTGGAAGATTATTCCTTGCCCAAGTTTCCATTGAAAGCTTGGTGGGATGAGGTTTGGCGTATACTGATTGGAACCATGACTATTGTTGCATGTTCGATACCTGCTCTCAAGGTTATTTCCTTCATTGCCGGGAAGTACTCGATGCATTGTTCCTTGACTGGGAAGGGGGCTGAGCCCATGCCCATCATATCATTTCACACACAACAGTGGCCTGTTCTGCACACTGTTGTTGTGAGTCTCGTGATCTAGAACTGGTACTCTATCACAGCAAGCCAGGCCACGAACAAGTCCCTCAATCCTTTTGTCCGTCATGGTCTTGCCGTCATCGTGAAAACGACCATTTCGCGCCATGTACAATGTTGCATACCCGAGGTTTCCGAGCGATGCAGTGCTCAGAGCCTTTTTGAGAACAACTTTATGGCATGCTTTGAGGTCGGTCATATATTCAATTCCTTGCATGTTGTTGCTCACACGACATACCTCAGAACGACTGCAAGGGCATCGTCATTGCCGAGGGAGATGTCCTCACCTTATGCATCCGGCTGTTCTCAGAGCTATTACTTCAGTGATACCAGATACCTCTCCCAGACGCATCAGAATCATTCCTTGCTCGACATGCCATGTCGTTGTTGGAGGAGAACCGAGTGTTGCCACAACAATTACCCGAGGGTCATCGCAGCGAAGCCTTCAACGCGCTCATTCTCCCACAAGCAGAACATGCTATCGAAGCCATGGGTCATTCGATGGCCTATTCCGCTGGCGCTCAAAGAGGTTTACCCAAGCCTATCCTTGATATCTACGAATGTGCTGTGATCCGTCACGACCCCGCTTGGTACTCCGAAAAGGGAGGGTTGAGCCGTCATGATCAGCGTGTTCGCGGAGACCATGCTGTCACAAGTGCCATACCACATTTGGCGGCTTATCTGGACGATCTCAACATCGAGGCGTATGTCTCAGCACCCATCATTTCGGACGCTGCTTGGAAGGAGTACTATGACACCATGCCTGTGTTCAAGGGGAACGCTGTACCTGCTTTCGATCAGGTCCAGGCTATGTTGTAGGCTTCCCCGTCAGTGCTGGTCACCATCGGCGGTTGTTCTATGTGCAACTCGTACCCCCAAGCCCTTTCTTCCCGGTGCGCTTTCGATGAACGACCGTGAACACTGGCATCTTACTCATATGGCTTTCACTTTGTGATGGATAATCAAATTATTGAATCTATGTATTTCTCTTCAATTATCTGCTGGACAGTAGTGGGTTAGGCTACCTATATATCATGTTCTGTACCACACATCTTCTGAGAGCCAATTTCGGCACGTTGTAAGTATCTTAAAGGCGTCCGGTGTTTGAATCTAGGAAACTCTCGGGACGAGCCCGTCTCATCTTGAGGTCGCTTATATCGGCCAAGGGGTAGGTGCAATGAACCAGAGCACCTACCAAATTGGGCAATTTCGGTCGTCCACCTGTCTGCCTGAAATCCCTTGACCGTTACAATGTTCTGAAATGGGCTGTTATGGCTACTCGTGTCATGTCCACGATTAAGGTAAAAGGACATTCGCCCCTCGCGATTGCACTAGCAGCATCAAAATGTTGACTTTTACGAAGATCCTTGCCGTCAAATGTCTAGTCAACGTACCTGCCCTGTGACAAGAGCGGAGACATTTGGAACTTTTGACAAACATCAGTTCAAACATCGAATTTTCATCAAAGGTCACGCTACAATTCGTACGAGGAGCTTTGTCCCAATACCGGAGAGCGACTAATCAATTTGATATCTTTTCTCCTTGAACGCTTCGAAAAACTGTGTCACATCTGCTTCTTCTACGATCTTCCCTTGCTGGGCAAAGGGCCGCAAGTATTCCAATAGGTGATCACTGGTGTTTGAATGTGACATTAGAGAAAAAATAAGGATGTAGCAAGGCGTACCGCATGTCGTTGAATGCATGGATACCATCGAGGGCACGATCACGAGGCAGTCGCTCCAGAGCTCTTGCACCAAGCTCTTCGAAAGAGAGGCCTGGTACGATTTTAGTGTGAATTCTGCATCAGAATGAGGATGTAATCATGCCTGAATCGGGATCCTCTGGCGGTTCATAAGTATCCTCTGCTTCGAGTAAATACGGATGCGCCTGTAGCGACGGTAGACACTGCAAACTATTCTTTCATTTCAAATGAATCGAAATAAACTTGCGATACTGACACGTTCGCATCGACACCAACGTTGACGGAAGCCTTCGGTCAGAAAGATGTCACCGGTACCATTAGGTGTTGAATTCTCGGACTCAGACGTTTGGTTATCGAAGATGGCTTGTGCAATGTGGTTGACAGCAGGTGCTAGACAGAGTGAGGACGCTGAGGTCCTAGCTCTCTTCGTGTCAGGCTCATCGTCCTGAGAGGAGGAATGCGAACGCGGTCGTTTGATTGCGACCAGTTGGGGGCCTGCAACATTCGGTGAGGGTTCATCGAAGCGATCTTGAGATTTTCCTGAAGGATCCCCTTCGAGTTTTTGCCAAGAACCTTGTTCTCCATCGCGTGCTACCATGATGACGCCCTTTGTTCCTGCATATCGACGGAGGATGGGTGCTTTATTCACGCATGCGGCACACACGAACGAATCGTAGTCATCGGCAGATACCAAGGGAGGGGGTAAACCAGACGAGGATGCTTCCGAACGGTCGTCCTCGTGTGTAACCGCGCCATCGGGATCAGGTAAGTCAGGGGAGGACTCGTGCGGTCCTGATTGGTCGGATAGGTCGACCTATCGACCCCTGCGCATGAGGCTCCCCCAGGGGATTGACTGTCCGAAAGGAAATACTGAGTCTGAATCTCAACGACTCCGGCTCACCAACAGTGACTTGAGTTCGCCGCACTTAATTAAGCGACGTAAGTTACAGCTAACAACTCCATCCCGTATCTCAACGACTCCGGCTCACCAACAGTGACTTGAGTTCGCCGCACTTAATTAAGCGACGTAAGTTACGCTAACAACTCCATCCCGTACAGGCTCCGAGTCTGAATCTCAACGACTCCGGCTCACCAACGGTGACTTGAGTTCGCAGCACTTGACAATTAAGCGACGTAAGTTACAGCTAACAACTCCATCCCGTACAGGCTCTACAGGCTCTAAGTACACTGTGTTAGGATGGTGAGTTACTTACTTGTGATCATAGTGTGTTCCCCATACCACGTACAGATCGAAACCTTAAGCAACATGTCACTGTGGGATTGTTCTCTGACTTGTTGCACTGCTACCTGACACGACCATTCAATCGCCGCAGGGAAACTTGAAGGGGATATGTCCAGTGACGTTTCATCATCAAGCAAGACAGCTGGTAAGGGTTGGGCAAGGGTATAAGTAAGGGCCGGCGATTCGCGCCAGGCTTTTTTCTGCCCTTCACCCTACTTGCATTTTCAATGTCGCGGACGGATATGCCTCCATCGATCGATGGCAGTGTACATAATATGGACGCTGTCAAGAATGAAAAGGATGTCGCCATCATCGTTGATGGGGCTAGAGATGTCGTGGATCTCAGCCCTGCAGAGCGCGTCAGGCTATTGCGAAAAGTAGACTGGCACCTCCTGCCTCTAGTTACCTTGCTATACCTTCTTTCGTTCTTGTGAGTCATGGTGAACATCTAGCCCGCCTAAGGTCTGACCGATGGTTTGCGCTCCAGAGATCGCGGAAATATTGGCAAGTATTGTCCTACATATTTACATCAGGCCACTGGCCTTATGCCATCTCCTAGGCAATGCTAGAGTTGCGGGTATGTCGACAGACCTGAACCTCGTCGGACTCAGGTTTAACACTGCTGTTGCTGTCTTCTTCGTGCGGAATTATCTCCTTGCATTTTTGAAGCATGACCAACGATTTCTCAGGTTCTATATACTTTCGCTGAAGTTCCGTCGTAAGTCGGAGCAGCATATTTTCATTCTACGAAATAACCTTCCCACAGAAATATCATCCTTAAGCTCATTCGACCATCTAGATGGAGTATAACGATCATCCTTCTCATGTGACTTTCCCCCTCTGACTGGATTTGCTAATATAGTACCTACAATCATGGTCGCATGGGGCCTAGTCATGACACTTATGTGCCTTGTAAACACCTATCAAGGGCTTCTTGCGTAAGGATTGGCAGGATTTGTTGTCCACCTCACTGACGTTGGCCGTGTAGCGTGCGAGTTTTCCTCGGTCTCACAGAGGCTGGATTGTTTCCCGGCGTGAACTATTACCTTTCAATGTGGTATCCGCGTGAAAATCGGGCACTGCGCATTGCCATATTCTTCTCTGCCGCCACCGTCGCGGGTGCTTTTGGTGGCCTTCTTGCGTGAGCGCTCTGCCTTACCCCGTGCAGCATGTCACTCACGCGCTAAAAGCTACGCTATCGAAAAAATAGATGGGTATGTGGTGTTTTCAAAAAAAAAAAACGGCTGCCGAGCTTATTTCCATCTGGCAGGATCGGTGGCCTTCACGGCTGGCAATGGATCGTAAGCAACCTTAAAAACATTATGTGGCACAATATACTCACTCAAGGTGTTAGTTCTGCCTGGAAGGACTGGGTGAATCTCTAGTTGAACGCGAGGTGGGAGTGATCGAACTTACATCTCTACAGTTACGATGATTGTAGCTTTCGGAGCATTCTTCTTCATGCATGATGTGCGTGCCAATGTCTAGCTGGTCCCGTACAGATGCTTATCGCCCTATTTCTAGTACCCAGAGACGGCGTCGTTCTTGACTGAGACCGAAAGACGCAATATCGTTGGGTTGTTGAAGAATGACTCGCAAAATCTTGCGACACACTACAACCTCGAGTTTGTCTTACAAGCCCTCAAGGACTATAAAACTTACGTTCAAAGCGGTATACTCATTGGGTATGGAATTCGACCTAACTCTCGTTGCACAACCACTCTAATGTTTGCATGGACTGCTAGTTTGGTCGTCCCCGCTTATGCGATCGCTCTTTTTACTCCTACGATCATCAATGAGCTTGGTTTCTCCGCTGCTAATGCCCAGCTGCTCTCCGTCCCTCCCTTTGTTGCGGGCTGTGCATGCACCATTCTTGTTGGGATCTACTCTGACATTTACAAACTCCGTGGGCCATATGTGATCGCTGGAACATTTGTCGCTCTCATCGGGTATATTGTCCTATATACCCAGACGAGCCCTGGTGCTTCGTATGTCGGCGCCGTCCTTGCTGCAGTTGGTGTATTCCCGCCCATTGCTGTTGTGCTCGCATGGGCTGGCTCAAACGCCGGAGGAGATATGAAGCGTGGCGTCGTCATTGCCGTGGCCCTTGGAACAGCAAATCTAGGAGGGTAAGTCATACCTTCCCGTCCAGCATAAATGTAACTCTGATGGAACGGCAATAGAGTGTGTTCGTCCTTTATTTACCTCGATCCTCCACGATTCCACATTGGCCATGGGACAATCATGGGTTGGCTGAGCCTCTCGTGCGCCTCTATCCACCGTCCACCGTTATTTGTTTGCTAACCGACTCGAACGATCAGTTTTCTCCTGTCTGCATTTGCGATGTGGAATTATAACAGACTCAACAAGCAGAAAGAGAAGTTGTGTCGCGAGAATGGAATTACTGAGGATCGCCAGGGCGAGTTTCAAAACATGGGGGACGATAGTCCTCTATTCAGATATTCCCTTTAGTTTCGTTGGTTGGCATTTATATGGATATGTTTGTGTACATCAGATTCAACCGCAGATCTTGGGTTTTCCTTGTATGCTAACTACTCGCACTGGCAATATGAAAGGTTGTAGCGTACCAATCAATTAGATAACCTTTTAATCCAATGAATATTAAGTAAAATATGTTCTTTAGTGGAAAATTCACCCTGAATTTTCACCTATCAAATATATAAAGCACATAGTTGCCTACATTCAAGGTTGGTCACTCTCCAAAGGCCGTTAGCTTCAGTCATCGCGCCGCTTTGGCTGGATTAGAAGCCACAACTTATACTGCCTAAATGATCATAATCAGTGACTACAAAATACCTTGTAATATAAAAAGGACTCTCATACCTGCTACCCATCACGGCCAATATGTCAAATGGGCTCTCTCATCACCCCCTATTCAACATTTGAACTGATTTCTTGTCTGTAGATGAATGTGTTTCACTTTCTTACCAATGAGCGAAATTGGTGATACAAATGTACTGTGTGTCCATCAAGCCTTGTCTTTCATATGAATTCTTATGTTTTCCCCACAGCCTTGTCTATATCAGATGTCCAGCATTGTTCCACCAGATATTGGTCCATGATGACCAATACTGTTTTGGCATTGGATACTGCCATGACTACAATATTATTTGTTCATGTCAGCCTGGCCATTGCAGGCCATAGAGACAGATTACTGCAGGAAATAGTTCTAATGATAGCTTGACATGTATTACAGATTAGGCAGTTGTGAAGCATGACCATGTGAATTTGCAAGCTGTTCTGGGCAATACAGTGAGTTTGCAAGATTCATCCCACAATATATGCAAAATGTGGAGTTGTTTACCTTGCAACATTCTGACACTCATTGCAAAACCTGTCTCTTCAAATCTTGCAAACTCACACTGCCTTCCTCCACTGCTGTCTGTTGTGCAGTACAATATTTATGGCCACATTGTGCTATCCACCAAGATCTAATGTCCCACCACCATCTTGCAATATGGAGTACAAAGTGTGTGTGCTTTGTATACCCCATATATCTCATATTGCAAACTGCCCACAGGACAGATGGGTCACATCCTAGCACAACCTGATTTTCCCCCAGCACTATCCTCTTGCAACATGAAGCACTTGTGTTATGTGCTCTGTATTGCAAGCTGCCCAATCTCTGCCAACCATTATACCTGTCTGTACATAAACTGACTCCTTGGCCTCACCCTGTGCCCTTCCTCCTCACCTTCAAAATGCCCCACTGCCATTATCATTTTCTCCACTGCCATCATACTGGTCCTACCATCACACATTTCTTCAAGGACATCTTTTTTGTTGACATGGTCTCTTGCTTTGCCTGGTACCAACATTCCCTTCCTCTAGCTATCGACAACCCTCCTTATTCCATTTCTCACCTTCTCTCTAGATCTCATCTTTGAAAGTTCACTCTAGATCATTGATGTTGATGTTAGTCTGTATGGTTTCATGCACAATGCTCATGGGGCCATATGTTGTGCACTTGAGAGAATCAGATAGATTTTTGTAGATAGTAAATGTTAGGATGCAAAAATCTCTGAGATAAAGCCACCAAGGAAATGATGTATAAGTAAGATATGAAGCATGAGTGCAAAGACCAAGAAAAAAAAGCACAGTCAGATTTCAGGTATATCTTCCAATAGGCTGAGTGACAGCCTTATTGAAGAACCTACGTGACCTTATGTTTTCTATGAGTTTTGTCAAGAAATGTTCGTTCATCAGAAGCTGTGTACTCATTTGCTTTTGGGTGCACCATTCACTGTGGACTTATGGTTGGCTGGGCACTTGCCAGATTTCATGCCTTTCTTTCCATATGTTGTATCATCTGAGACATGGGGGCCAACTCTTTTATTCCCCCTGCTTTTCAGATGCATGGTGATGTTGGACACTGGCTGGGGAACAAGGTTCTCCTTGCCAATTGCATTGTCTCACTGTGCATACAGTGAGGGTTTTGGCATTCCCTTTAGATGTCTAGGTGACAAGGCTATTCCATTAATACCATTCATATGCATAGCAAGCTGATTTTGTGGTAAATTGACAGTGCTTGGCTGGGTAGGAGGGAGGATAGGTGGTGGTTGAATAATGATGGTGATGTCCAAGAGTGGTTGCAGGAAAGAGGGTGGAATTGATGGAGATGTAGGAAGGGTTGGCAGAGAAGGAGCATACTGGACATTTGTTGGTTGGGCAGTGGGAGACCCAATAGGAGATGCTAGATCATTGAAATCAAACTGATATGGCATGCTTAGATTCAAGCTGTTGAATGTCACGAGTACATTGAAGTCAAAGCTTGAGGTCAGAAATCTGCTCCTGAATCCATTGAAGAATAGCTGAGTGACATTCAGTGATCCACTTTATGTACTCAATGGTGATAAACTGAAATCTAAGTCTCCAAGGGATGTATTGCTTGCAGGCAGTGTATAGTTGAGCAGGTTGACTGTCAGATCCATTGCTGAATTCTTCAACAGCATCAAGAATGAGTCACTCCAAGCATAAGAAGAGAGCATGTTACTGTTCATGAAATTTGTGGAGGGGCTGAGGGTAAGATTCCCAAAAGGATACGATCTGCTAGCCAAGTTAGATGGATAATCAGGAAGCGCTACCGAGATATTGGGTATGTTCAGTGCTGACGTTTTTGTTGCAAGAAGTAAGGTGGGAGGTATTGCAAAATGAGACATGGAAGGTGGTGTAGGTTGGGAACTGGGAGATGTTGCAAGATGGGAGGTAGGGGATGTTGCAAGATGTGTTGTCAAAGAAATTGCAAGATGACTGCCTATATTTTTTGCAGTATGGAACACAGCAGGTATTACAATATCAGTGGTGGAAGTCGCTGCCTTTGAAGTGGGAAAGACACTATAAATTACTGACTGTTAGTGGGGGCTTCTCAACAGTAGCATTACCCCCATATCTATTGACACTTTGGATGTTGTTGTTGTCCATCTCTTTACCATCACCTTCAGCATTTCCATAGCCTTGCTCTTCACTGCTGTTATTGTTTTCATCACCATTGTTGCTATTCCACTTCACTTTGAGGTCATTTTTTTTGTCATCATCATTATGATCTCCTTCTTTGTCATTGATGTTTGCTTTCTCCTTGACCGCCTGCTCATTGACAATCTTTTTTTCATTCACTTTCTCACTTTCCTGGGTCTTGTCTGTAGACAGTTTCCTTGGCCTTGACTTTCTGTTCCCTATTATCAATCAGTAAGATTTGCTTGCTAGACTTTGAATGTGAACTTACCAATCACCCAAGCTAGAAATTCACTGAATACATCCACAACTTTGGTATTGAAGTTTGGATACATGTCAGCAAAGTCATGTCCATCAACTGTCTTGCCAATATATAGACTAGTATTACATATTAGTAAGTTGGCCAGTTTCACACCATGGTCAAACTAACCTTGTGATAATATTCCCTCCTTCAGGATCTAGTGGATCAGGACCACCCATTAAAATGGTAAACTTCCATTTGATCAGTCATGCCAAGTAGTCAATCACACACTGAAGTGCAGGCCCACACTGTTGGATGTTCCTATGCAGCACAGAGTCAGCATATTTCAAGGTATATGATAAAATCCTTACTTGCAGAGCATCACTGGATCAGTCTCCACCTCATCTCCATCAATATCTGACTTGAGGTTGTTTTCTTTGTTGTTATCACTTATCCTTTGTTTCTTCTCCTTCCTTTGTGCCAGTTTATTGCTGATCTTTCAAATTTCATCTTTGATTTCAGGGGACTCATTCTTGAATGCCTTCTGAATTTTCTCATTGACCTTGGTAATTGACATCCCTTTCTCAATTTCTGTTATAATATGAATATTTTCAAACCTTTTTAGACTTACATTTTTTCTTTTCTCCATCATGTGATTTGTGCACATGACTGTGGTAACCATCATATGACTAGGCCTAGAGCTAATGATGTCATACCTCATAATATCCATGCCCCTTTAATTTCTGCTCTTCTCACACAGTTTTACTTAATCTCTGTTACTTTTCTCTCATGACTGTGTCCTTCATCAGTCTATTTATGGTAATTCCTCCCACGTATAGCATAGTTTGTGCATGAGCCTGTACAGTATATAAAGTAGACACTATGCGACTGGCAACCCCAGTCTAATTCATTTTGGTTATCTTAATAGTCATTGCTCTGGTCTCTTGGCCACCATAGATTGAGTTAATTGGAGAAGACTCCCTCCTCTTCCTTACCATTGAGCCAGGACATGTGTAGCCTACAAGATAGCACCAAGCCTTGTGATCTTGTCATTCACAATAGATTTATAACAATCCCCAGTTGGATGCAGATGTGGTAGTAAGTATTCGAATATACTTTCCATGGTTTCTTGATTTGCTTCCTCAGCTTTAGGAGGACATCTATAATTTTGGTGGTCTTGGCATTGGCAGACTGGTGGTCCTCTGCTCTAGCATGCCAATGCATCCAACACCTAAGTTGAGCTTGGTGTTGTTCAATGGCTTTGGAGAGAGTCTCCTGTTGTACAGAGATCAGGACAGTGAAATCAAAAGTTTCAGAAAGTGCGTTATTATGCTCTGACCACTTCTGAAACCATTTTAAGTAGAGGTTGGGCCAATGCTTAGTGTATTTCCAGCCATTGATGCACTTGAATATGATCAACTCTTCTTGAAGGAACTTCTTTTGTTTATCCATAGTCCATTTCTGTGGCATTTGCTCGATTTTAGCCAGAGTATATAACCATATTTCACAACACTTATATTAACTTAGTTTGCAGCTAAACCAGTGTGAAAGGATGGGGTGTAGGTGTAGCAAAACTGAGAGCTTGTTGATCCACTGCATTAAAGGCAATAAAAGTACCAAAGTAGAACAGGGTGTACATACAAAGGTGGTGGAGAGGTGGTATAGTGAGCACATTGTCTTCTTTGTAGGCAAATGCAATGGAACTAAAACAAAATTTCCCAGACTTATGCCTTACCTACCCACGGATGTTATACTATAAGCTAGGAATAAATATCTTCTAGATGAATTCAGTATCTAGATCTACTAGAGGAATTCAGTGATAAACTTAGTGTGGACAGTACATGGTTTGTTCACCAATCCTCTACAAATATATATGGACTGGAATAATTGAAATGGGTTCAACTGATGGTCTGGTTAGTAATTTGATCTCCTAGTGGTCACACACTAGAATTTGGGGCTAGACAACAGTAGATTGCTAGACTATAGTATTGTTGCACTTATTTGTGCAAGAGATATGTTGGCTAAACTTGAAAAAGTTGCCAAAAGTTGGTTTGCTAGTACCTGTTGGTGTTAGTAACCAAGGGGTTGCAAGAATATAAAGATGTTAGCAGTGATTTGTAGATATGCTAAGATATAGAGGTGTAGATATGTTCCAGGCTTTGCTGGAATTCAGACTAGGCTTCACTTAGTTCACTTAGAAAGGTTTTTGTTATGATTTATCGCCGAAACGTCTAGTCAATCCACAAGGCTTGGACGATGCTCACAGGATACACTATTCCTGGCTCAAGGAGATGAGGGTATGTGGGTCTTCTCCACTCAACACAGTCTACAATGGCCAGAAGACCAAGGCAATGACTATCGTGGTGAACAAAAATGGATTAGACTGGGGATACCAGTCGCAAAGTACTACTTTATATACTGTACAGGTGCGTGCACAGACCATGCTATGCATGGGAGGGGTTACCATAAATAGACTAAGTGTTGCCATGGTTGTGAGAGAGAGGTAACAGATATTAAAGGGGCTGTGTAAGAAGAGTGGAAATTAAAAGAGCGAGGTCACCTCATGGTATGATGTTATTGATTCTAGACCTAGTCATGTGAGGGTTACCACGGTCATGTGCACAGATCACGTGACTGAGAAAAGGAAAAGGTACAAGTCTGAAAAGTTTGAAAATGTTTATATTATAACACTACTCTCTTTTTATGACTCGAATTCCAGGCGAGTTGTGGTTGATTCAGTGACTGTAAAGTTTTTGAAAGGAGAGAAGAAAGAAGCGAAGGAGGATGCTATGAGTCCATGAAGTTTACAAGGAGCAGAAGGATTAGACTTGTGGAAATCGGCAACTGCCAAAGGGGCAGTGTTAATGATGTCTGATGATTCCCATATATGATCAGTTTCATCATATCCCTTCCAATGCACCAGATATTCCAACTTTCTATTTTTAAGACAAGATGAGGCTATGTAATCCACCTCAAATTGCTCTTCTCTCTCTTGGTTTACTTCAATCGCATCAGGTTGGACTTTAGGTTGTCCTAATAATGTTTCCTAATAAGGTTTTATGCGAGAGATATTAACCGTGGGATGGATGTGAATAGCATTTGGGAGTTTGAGCATTACGGCATTAGGTAGGACCGTGGTGATAGCATAGGGTCCAATCCATTTTTGGATTAATTTTTTTGCTGTATATGGAAGTTTTAGTTTATTGGTGGAAAACCAAACCTGTTGGTCAATAGAATACTCCGGGGCTACGGAACGACTTTTCTCTGCAGAAGCAATCATTTGATCTTGAGTGTTTTCAAGTGCTTCTTCTATCTCCTTATGGGAACAGCCCATTTCTCCTGTGAATCCAGCTAATCTTCCTTCAAAACCCATGTGAGGGGCGTAATTACGTGTAACGTTGAAAGAGATAGAGCCAGTAGCAGTGGTGACAGTATTGTTATGGGAGAATTGGGCCATTTTAAGCCAGTCAGCCCATTTGTGTTGCTTCTTTCCAATGTAAGCACAGAGATATTGCTTGAGATCTTGTTACAACTACCCAGGGTAGGAGTAATCGTAAGGGGCCTTTGATGACAAGGAGTCAGGTTGAGAGCCGACGATGCAGTAGTTCTGACGTGGGGATTCCTCCATCAGCAGTGGTCGAGGGGATTCCTTGAAGATATCAGTAAGCGAAGAGTGAACCGATCAAGGGAGTCGGGTTGAGAGCCGACAATGCAGTAGTTCTGACGTGGGAATTCCTCAGTCAGCAGTGGTCGAGGGGATTCCTCGAAGATATCAGTAAGCGGAGAGTGAACTGATCAAGAGAGTCGGGTTGGAAGCCGACGACACAATCTCCTCATTGTAGGGATTCCTCCAACGATGATGTCAGGGATATCGGCGAACTAAGAGTAAGCCGATCAAGGAAGCGATCTAGGGGTTTCCTAATCGCAGGGCGAGTAAGACGAGAGAAGCAAGTAGATTGCTAGGCGACGAGATACAAGGTAGCTCAAAGGAGGTCTAAACTAGCGATCTAGGTGATACTCAAGTCGTTTATATACAAAGTCTCCTCACGCACAGACCTAAGTAAGAAATGCAAGGAGGACTATAAAAGAAAGGGTTATGCGTTACGGATCAAAGGAAGACGCATAACGGAATGGAAGGAAACCCGAAAAGGAAGGACGCGTAATGATGAAGAGCAGAACACGCGGCCGACGCATTGCGGGAGAATCAATGAGACAGATATGGTAAAAGAATGTGCCATGGGTATGGAGGCAATTGGAGAAGCCTGAGGCAGAGAAAAGGAATAAAGTCTGTGGGTCGTGCTAGGATCCGTCGTATCAGAGGTCCTAGAACAGATGGTAGTACATGGATGGAGCAGAGGCGAAAGAGAAGTACGAAGAAAAGAAAGAGTTGTAACAGATCTCAGTTGACACACTCAGTTTGGCCATCAGTTTGTAGATGATAGGCCGTGGAAATCTTTTGAGAGATATCAAGGAGTTTGCAGAGTTCCTTGGTAAAAGCAGACATGAATTGGGGACCACGATTGGAAACTAGTATAGAAGGGAGTCCGTGTATGCATCAAACATGATCTCTAAATAATTTTGCTAAGTCCAAAGAAGAGCATGTATTGTAAGTGGAAATGAATACAACTTCTTTGGAGAAGCGATCCACTACTGTTATGACTTATCGCTGAAACGTCTAGTCAATCCACAAGGCTTGGACGATGCTTACAGGATACACTATTCCTGGCTCAAGGAGATGAGGGTATGTGGGTCTTCTCCGCTCAACACAGTCTACAATGGCCAGAAGACCAAGGCAATGACTATCATGGTGAACAAAATGGATTAGACTGGGGATACCAGTCGCAA
>JBBPQZ010000181.1:0-22000 GCA_038092795.1 Boletus rubissimus
TTCGTCATCTGCTTCGCATTCCTGCAGGTGTGTCTAGGCATTTCATATTCTAAACCTGCACCGACCCACTCCTCGCCCAGTTCTTCTTCAACTTTGGAGCTAACTCGTGAGTCGATGCGATCCATCTTGCGTTGTTGGTACCCACTCACAGCGCCTCGCACAATTACCAGTACAACATACGTAAGTACCCGCGGTTCCCTCCAACCCCATTGACCCTGAAGCGAATGGCACCGCAGTGTTACCCTGCCGAAGTCTTCCCCACAAAATACCGCGCCTTTGCACATGGTATGTCTGCTGCGTGTGGGAAGGCGGGCGCGATCATCTCCGCGCTCGTGTTCAACACACTCACGACTTCGATCGGGACGCCTGCCGTACTTTGGAGTAAGTTCTTCCCACCTTTCTCACTCCACTCTAGCTGTAATGAGTCGGTGTGCTCACGTGTTTTTTTTTGACAGTCTTCTTCGCGTGCTGTATACTTGGAGCCGGTGAGTTACTAGCCCCTTCTGGCTATCATTGCTTCTTCCTGCTTGCTGTGTGATTCCCGTTACTAACGACGGATTTCTCGTATACACAGGTTTCACACTTCTCCTCCCCGAGGTGGCAGGACGCGACCCAGACGCTGTGCTCGCTGCCGAGCTCGCGGAAAAACATACACGTAACAATGCATGAGTGCCCCATGCACTGCTCCAGTTCCGTGTCCACTTCCCCCCTTTTTTTGTTCGTCCCGTTGGAATAATCTACTCTCCGTATCACAGTGCTAGATTGATGTCTGCCATGTCCTCGCACCACCTTCTCTGAATCTCCCCTCCCCTTTCCCTTATGTAATTCAGATCATCACCGCATTCGCGTTCTGGTCTCACAATTAACGGCGCGGGCGTCATTCTGTCTCCACGTCTCGTTTCGCACATACTCCAGACCACATTTCGAACCCAAGGTAAAGATCAGAAAAGCGACAAGAGAGAAAGGGAGAAAAGTAAAGAAAAACTCGCACTATATGCCTTTTTGTTCCGTACCTCAAATCTTGCGTATTTGCACTTGGTTCCATATCCCCTACTATAATTATACGCTGGACGCACGTTGCTCGGATTTTCTCGACGAACGAGATGTCACCATCGTCGTTCCGCGGTTTAACGTTTAGGCATTGGACGTATCGTGACCCAGCGGAAGGCGACATATCGCCCTCGAACCTCAACAGCAGAGTGAGAGCGTGATTCGTGTGTTGAAAGTAAGGTACATGTCTATTCAACCGAGATACGACCTCTAGACAAGCAGCTATATCGTCCTCCCGACTGAGGGACGCGAAGTACAGGTACAAGGCGAACTGTCAATGATCTGTCTCTACGAGTGTCGTACAGGTAACCGGTGTGTCAATGGGCTTACATGTCCGAGGGACCGAGACACAAGGCAGCGAGGCTAGGGAGAACTCGAATGTGATAAGTATATCAACTTGCAGGCACACATGACACGAGCGACGCAATCGAGGCCTCGCATCATCATTCATATTTTTTATTTATTTTCATTTCTGATCATAAATTTTATGACAGGGTCATACGTGACCGAGGACCGCCTCAAGTACATGTAGAGCGCTGAGCTCGTTTTCCATTATCAGTACTAGACAGTGTGAGTACTCAGTAAACGAGCGAATGCGATAGTAAATTGAATTACCCTATCGAGAATGTACTTGCATTTGCAATCGCGAGTATAAAAGAATGGAACATATGGGTTAGATGGATACGTTGATGCGTGGATAGACATGGTGTCGCATGCGGTAAAAATGCGTAGAGGTATGGAGGGGCATCGCAAGGAGTAAGCCAGGTGGTAGGGTAACGCGGGCGAGAGCAAGCATCGTCGAGAGGTGTGCAAGACTAGAACGAGGTATCGCAAAAACGACCGCACGGTCAGACAAACAAGAGATGCGCGTATATACAAGAATGAATGAATGAACGAGACGCAACCAAGGACAAGGAGATGAAGAGGGAGAGTGCTCGAAGCCCAATCTATGCGCTCCGAAGAGGTCCCATGGCCCGGCGTGCAGGTTCGTCCCGTTCTGCGAAGACAGCTCCGGCGCGGAGGCCATCTCTGGAAGCTAGGCGAGTTTTTGCTGCCGTCTCTCTGCGTTCGCGGCCCTCACGACCACGTTGCAGCTCCTCAGTGTCGGCCAGGTACAAAGAAGCCTCGCAGGCAGGTTTGGATGGGACAGTCTCCGTCTCGGAATTGTCTGCAGGAGAAAATTTCCTGAGAGTAGTCCCAGTATCACTTTGTTCACCTTCCGAAGTCTTGTCGTGGCCATCTTCCGACCGTTGGACTTTAGCGCGTTTGACACCCTCCGTGGAATTATTCTCACGACTACGATCCCGGGACTTTCGTTTTCCGGCAGAGAAGAACAATCTCTTCGGAGGACAGGCTTCGGCAGCTTCGTAATCAGGGTGGTCGATGGGCAACCTAGAAGCGGCGACCACCTCGGCAGCAAGTCCGTGAAGGGGATTGTGGAAAGTTGCCTTTTGCCCACGGCTGAAACATCATTGAATGAAAAAATGATTATACGTGCAGATATGCGTAGTACTCACAAGACATATGTGATTGTCGGCTTTTCCTCATATATGGGAGTAGGTGTTCCTTCCCGTACCCGGGCTTCGCCGACAACCTCTTCGTCGTCATCGCTGCTGTCCCATTCCGAGCGTAACTTGACCTCGTCATTTGACTCGATAAGGAACGGGTTATTTGGCGAATCACGCTTCGGCCAGATTTTGGTGGCTGTGGATTTCGTGGGAGTTTTGAACACGTCGGCGGCGGCGGGCGATGGGGCACGAAGGAAGAGTCTGTGTGGCGGAGTAACAGGAGCAACAGAACCTGTCAAAGGAATATCGCGTTCCACCGAAGCAGCGCGCGTAGGCTGGACCGACGGCAACCTTCTGGATGGTGGTGGAGATACAGGGGCCTTTACGCGATAGCGGAGCATCGCAGGCGACGGCGAGCGCTCCTCCGTCTTGTCCACCTGTGCCACCTTCTTCTCCTTTGTTTCCCCACACGACGGGCCACCCCGACCCGTCCAAAACGCGTTTTCGTCCTCCTCTTCCTCGTCGTGACCGGGGAGGACCCCGAGCGTGCGACGCTTTTTGCGATCTGGACTCTCGTCTTCGGATTGCTCGTCATTGTCGCTCGCGCTCTTGCTGTTGCGAGTCGTTTTGACTCGCTTGAAACGTTCAGCATAACCACCACCGAGGTCATCGTCTAGTTCTGAGGCACTGGCACTGCCGTCAGAATCATGGTGAGACAGGTAGGAGCGCGCGCGAGACCGTGAGCGTTTGTGATGGGTACGTGGAGGGGTTGGGAGAGACGCGACAGAGGCGGAGCGTTTGAGTGGGCGCGAGCGATCGTCTGGGTCGCGCAACGAGTCGAGGACCTGATTCATCAACATCGTTCAACAGAAAAGGTTGTAAGAAAAGGTTGGATGCTTGAGAATGAGAATGAGAAATGGGGAAGAAGGGAACGTTGTGGAAGAGGACAAGATTGAACTCGTCGCTTTGGCCGTCGTCACAGAACAAGAGCACAATGGCAAACCACACACAAACAATGACAAATAACCCCTAGCGGACCTTTCCCACCAAGACAACCACTGCGTTTAACACTGGGATAGATAGGCGGGATGTGTTCTTTGGTCAGCGTCGCTGTGTCGTCTGTAGGCAGGCAGGTCGCTCGGCCCAGCATTGGCACATTTCCAGGGATTCAGAGCCGCTTGCAAGTTGAAAAACAATTTGAGCTGCCCTATAGTGGTTAACTTCTTCCTCGGCATTAACCACGCAATGCTAGCCTACTCATGCGTCTAACCATCACACCTGTTCCTTCGATGCTTATGGCTTCTTCACACGTTTCTTCCCCGATGTGAGTTTAATCGTCTTTGCATCAATATTGGGTTGGCAACAGATTCGCAACCTCGTGTTCGTCAACTACTCTGGTGAGCCTACTCCTCAGCAGTTTCATGGTAAGGCTATTGCCCTTGACATCAACGATCACCATGCGCCCTTCCCATCTCTGTTCATCATCCATGAGATGCGTGTCCGTGGATTCCATCCCTTCCAACCTATTGCTCCAGCCATGGCCAATGATATCACTATGGATCTTGTCGGATGACGTGTTTAACGATGTCTCACATACTTTCAATCGTGACAGCCCAGATAAACAACAATCTACTTGTGCAACTACAGCTGCAGTTCCAGCCGACGATGACGAGCCCAGGTGGTACTTCGTCTGGCCCTGGTGGTCGTACGCTAGTGTTCAGCGCTGAACACTCACGTCATCTCTGACATCACACATATTATGCCCCCAGCTTATAATTGGTCCAGAGATATTGCGCACATTTACTCCTGCCGCACATTTTTTCGGATTCACGCTGCGCTGCTATCCCCTACTCCCGAACCGGCACTCCACTAAAAACATAACATTCTCACCGAGTTGTTTTACACGTCCTAGTTCTCGTATTCTTACGTCTGCGAATTTGAATGAAGAAAAATAATAATGCAGAAGTGATCTTTACGCGCTGACTGTCACTCGCCAACTTGAGGCCGGAGTCTGAATCCAGCGTTGTGAGTAGCGGTCAATGGTTCGATATACAACGCAGTTAGCAAGATTGAAGACTGGCCTAAATGTTGGACTCCAAAACAGAGTCCAGCGCGCTCTGGAGTGCTCCAGATTCCGTTTCGTCCCACGTTTAGACGAGGTTCAGACACTAGTAACCTAGTAACCGTGCTGTGATAGGTACGGTCTGGTCACCAGAGTAGGTTCTTGTGGTGTTCGATACAGGCCACCGCGTGCAATGATAGAAATATGGATGTGTCGTCGAAACGAGCGCGACACGAAGGTGCAGAAAATCATGGGGTCTGTGGTTGCTAGAGCCTAAGCTCGGTACGTTGCGACGATTGCTATACGAATTCCAACTCTTGACTACTAACGTATAAATATCGTTCGTTGTTGCATACGTTTGCATTCCTTCTCTTCCCTCGGTCGTTTGAATCGGACACTGAGGGTAAGTCTCCACCATTTTATGTGATACTTATAAGTATCATAGATTGACGCACCGCGTCTAGTTTCAACAACGTTCCTGAACTCACTTTCGATGCATTGTGGTGCCAGGTCTTCCAAGAAAGCCACTTGCTCCAAGTGGACGACCCAGATGCAGTAGGGAAAATGCATTTGGGGGGAGTCCCGCTAAAGAACGTCCAAATGTGCAAGACGGCGAGAGCAGGGTGTAACACTCAGCTCAAAAGTGCCCTCCCGTCACTGTTATTGTTTATGAGATTAACAGACTCAGATCCGACGAGGTTGTTGATAATGCGGACATTATACGCATATACCTGAAACGCGGGAGTGCTGAGAAGTTTCATTGATCATAGCATATTTGCAGCACCGTGCAAGAGCAATTAACTCCATGCTGCCAACATTATACTTCTATCCCCGCTGGCTGATAGCGTGTGAGCAGAGTATACTGAAACCAGGTTGCGAAACTCTGTCGAGGATAAAAGACGGCAAGTACGTGAACAACATCGCCCACCAGAAGCCTCCATACGTATTCACTCAGCTTGCTCTATCTGTGTGCCCTCCTCCCACTCACCTCGTCTTCTCCTGTACCCCTAACATGTCCTTGGTCTACAACCACGAGTCCTATGAGAAGGAAAAAGGCGTCCCCGTTGTTAACGCTGAGATGTATGCGTTCGAGGATGTGCCCGAGCAAGTGATCGTAAAACGTTTCGGTATCTTTGGCCCTTTTCTCTCCAAACTCTTCAACAGCGGTGTTGAAGCAAGAGGCGTAGAGCGTGTGCCGGAACACCAGAGGGAAACGAAAAATTCCTGGAACAAGTCTGTTTGCTCTACATTCAGTCGTATCTGAACATTCACTTATCATCCCCTATAGTCTATTTATGTGGTGGTATGTTCGCTTTCTGATCCTGCTTTGTATCTCACCAATGTAATACTAGGTCGGCCAACATGGTACTTATGTCTGTACCCGTAGGTGTATTGGGCCAATCCATTTTCACTCTTACTCTACCGTAGGTCTCCGATTACCCAATATCAACGTGTGCTTAGACTAGCCCAGTCATACCGTCGCGACCATTTTCTGCTTTACTGCTCTCGGTTGTATGGCAACGGCCTTTATAGCTACCCTTGGCCCGCGGACTGGTTTGCGTACGATGATCATCTCCCGCTATAGTTCGGGGTACCTGGGTGGCACCTTCTATTCTGTCTTAAACATAATTACTCAGTATGTCTTCTTTTTCATGTCTGCTACCAGCCCCATTGACACTCGGCCTTAAGACTTGGCTTTACTACGGGAACAGTTATTATTGGTGGTCAGACGCTTGCTTCCATCAATGCAAACGCATTCCCTCTCATAGCTGGCATCCTCACCATCAGTGTCTGCAGTCTCATTCCTTGTTTTATCGGCTACAACATGATCCACGTTTACGAGCGTTACGCCTGGACGGTCGCATTTTTTATCATTTGCTGCCTCTATGGACTCGGCAGCAAAGCAGGATACGACGTGAACGCCCAAAAGCCGTTGGAAGACACTGGAAGAGCACTCATTGCTGATATTCTTAGCTTTGGTGCAATCATATTTGGCTCAGTCGCTGGCTGGGCGCCCATCGCTGCTGACTTCAATGTCCGCTTACCCGCCGATACGAGTCCTTGGCGCGTATTCATACTGACTTTCTGGGGTTTGTTCCTTCCGATAGTTTTCACTGTGACACTGGGCGCTACGTTGATGACTATCACCGATCCCACTTATGTCTCTGCTTTTGGCTCAAGTGAGAACACAGGCGCACTGATCGCCCAGGTGTTATCACCTTGGGGAGCTGGTGGAAAGTTTCTCCTGGTGATCTTGTCGCTCAGCGCAGTGTGCGTCTTTCGCCTCTCGACCGAATCTTATGCTTACCTGTCCACGAATAAGTGCCACCAATATTCCCAGTACTTATTCCGCCGCTCTCTCCATACAAGCACTTGGTCGTCCCTTTGCCATGGTACCCCGTTTTTTTTGGGTGTTCCTCATTTGCATTGTCTATACCGTTGCCGGTATCATTGGGCGGGAGCATCTCGTTGCTATCCTCAACAACTTTCTGTCCATGTTGAGTTACTGGACGGCAATCTTTATCGTCATCATTGTACAGGAACATTTCCTATTCCGACGAAAAGGGGGTCGATTGGGAGGATATAACCTGGCAGATTGGGATACCCCTTCCAAGTACGTGTCTCTTCAAGTTGTTCTGTGTGGCTGTCGCAATGACGTGCTCTGTTCGTGGTGTCTCCCACTCTGTACCGTATTCTTGTATGCTTGATTCTCTTTTTTTCACTCCCAGACTCCCAATTGGCATCGCAGGCCTATTGGCGTGCTGTTTCGGAATAGCCGGCGCAGTGATCGGAATGTCACAAGCGTGGTACACAGGGCCGATTGGGAAAATGGCCGGTGCCACGTATGGCGCTGACCTCGGATTCGAGGTGCGGTCCATTTCTTGGATCTTGATGTCACATCGTTCTAAATTGGCTCGTATCACTGACACTTTTTTTGGTGCATAGCTCGCGGCCGGTTTCGCAGCAGTGACGTTCCCACCTCTACGATGGGTGGAGATTCGCCTGACGGGGAGGTGAATAGAATGAATGTTTGTCGAGTACTGTACCATTTTGATTGATTCGTCTGTCATGCATCACATGGGGGGTCTGACCACCTAGAGTGCCCACTTACGAAGCCTTATTAAGCTTGGAGGAAAGCAGTAACTCTGCTTATTGTTAGAGCAAGAACGGATTGAGAAATCCAGAAAGTAGCTGAGTGTGTTCAAGTTTGTTCTGTGGCATTGAGCTCGGCTTGACAGCCAGCCATTCTGTTGGGGAATGAAATTTGAAAAGCCTTGCTCCTGGTCAACATGTATGCTATGCCCCTCGACCTCCTCCCTCCTTATCAAGATCACACTAATCGAGAAAATTTACACCAACAACTTCTCCAGTTTGTTGGAGATCTCAACCATCTCTCAGATATACTCATGTCTTAGCTCACATCTGGAGCACCTGCCAATGAGGCCAAGACTGTGAAGTGGAATGAGCACGTGGTCAAAGCCCTTGTAAATTACCTTCACCAACACCATGCACAACAAGGTGATGGGAGTTTCAAGGACACAACATTTGCTGATGCTGCTGAGCACATCAAACACCTTTGCATTACAGGCAAAGTCAAGGATGGCAAAAGTGTCTGGAACAAGTGGAATAGCATATGATAGTTTCTTATTACCTGATATGGGTATGATAATGAATTTTTCTCTAGATCAAATCAGTTTACTCTACTATCTCAACCTATCAAGCACAATCAGGCTTCCATTGGGACAATGAAAAAGGGGCAAATATACAGGGTACTGCCATTACTGAAGTCTTCAACACCTACACCTCATGAAAGGTATTTCTTCAAGCTCAAAGATCTGCTTAGAGTCTATGCTGACCCCAGCTAGATGAACTCAGTGATGAAACAGTTCTGCAACAGTGGCTGGAAGTACTTAACACAAATGGAAGACATTGTTCCCTTGGATGGTGCCAATGGAGTCCAATTGGGTTATTGTGGAACCATTGGCATATCAATGATTCTCAGCAGCATGGGTGCAGGCTCTGGTGGTGCTAGACATGGCTCAGTCACTGGTGCCATTCCACCCATCGCTTTCTCTGGTTCCCAACTATGATCAATACCTCTCCCAGTTTATTTCCTTCCCTACCATTCCCTCAAACACCCTCATTCATCATCACCATTGGATTGGGCAGTAGCAAGTGTTACGAACTACCTCTGAAGAGTCTGATTGCTTCCACAAGGCTCAGGTATCTGCTCGCAGGCTACACAAGTCCTGGCTCACGAAGGAGGGTATGGGGGTCCTTTCCGTTCAACACAGGCTACAATGACCAAGAGGCCAAGGCAATGCCTATAGTGGTAAACAAAGTGGATTAGACTGGGGTTACCAGTCGCAAAGTGCTACCTTATATATGTTACAGGCGCGCGCACAGACCATGCTGTGCGTGAGATGAATTACCATAAATAGACTAAGTGGTTTCACGACCATGGGAACGCGATAACGGAGATTAATAGGGCTGTGTGAGAAGAGCGGAAATTAATAAAGCATGGTCACCTTATGTTATGATGTCATTGGTTCTAGACCTGGTCATGTGAGGGTTACCACGGTCACGTGCACAGATCATGTGACTGGAAAAGGAAAAAGTACAAGTGCGAAAAGTTTGAAAATGTTCATATTATAACAGCAAGTATCCCTACTTCATGATCTCACCCAACGTCACCCATCCCTCTAATTCCTCACTTCTTTTTTTACCAGTGGCGGCACCACAATCCTTAGTTTCTATTCTATCAGCTTTCCAGGTTGCTCCAAGCCAACACTCCAGCAAGTGTAGTTGATTATCAGCCACTCCAAAGGATGACAAATAATCCAGCATTGTTGCCATCAACATGGTAAATAGCTCAATCCAAACCCTCAATGATACCATCACAACTCAGTTTTGCGACAAGCTGACCATTGTTGGTTCCACCACCAACCAACTTTATCAAATCCCAGGGTTCAAAACAGAGCACATTGTAGAGCTGGGGGAGTTTTTTTCACTGAATGAAAGTAAAGTGTCCATTTTTCTTAACCTCTGGCAGAAGGAGCATACTGCATACACATTCAAATTATACAATCAGTTCTGTGGTCTGAATGCTACTCAGCTGGTGTAGGTAATCTGAACATTTCCTTGTAGCCACATGACTGTTTTTTACTTATGTTGTAGCAATTATGTTTTTTATATAGAGCAATCAACAAAGTATGGGATATTCTGATCATAATGTTTATGTGTACATGTCTGAAAGATCACCATTGGAAATAGACTTGTCCTTTGTGCAGTTAGCCAAAATATTCTGGTAATCAGTCTACATTAACTGAGCAATGTCATCTCACATCTGTTTTGCCATCCAAATGTCTGCATCCAATGCATTATCTGCTACCTTAGATCTGTTCATGTAAGAATCCTGCTGGTTGTTATTGATGTTGTTATTGTCATCATTGTTGTTGTTATTGTCATCAGAGGTTTTTGGGTCAGGTTTCAAGGAATTGTCATGATCTGAGTCAGATTCTAAGTCATTGTCATGGTCCAAGTTGCATGTGCTGATAAAGTTGTGGAGAGCACTGAGTGTTATGACTACCCAGAGTATGAGTAACCATAGAGGCCTTTGATGACAAGGAGTTGCTTGGAAGGCGATGACACGGGTTTTGACGTGGGGTTTCCTACAATGACAAAGAGACGAGGAGATTCCTCATAGATGTTGACAAGCTGTGAAGCGAGTCAACCAAGGGACAGTCTAGGGAATTCCTAACTGTAGGGACAAGAAGTCGCTTGAAGAGTGATGACGCAGACTTCTGACATGGGGTTTCCTTATAAGTAGTCAACAAGCAAGAAGTGAGTCAAATCAAGGATTGGTCTAGGGGTTTCCTAACTGAGGGGTGAGTAAGACGAGAAAGCAAATAGATTGCTAGTGGCGACAAGATACAAGGTAGCTCAAAGGAGATCTAAACTAGCAATCATAGTTATATTTGAGTTGTTTATATACTAAGTCTCCTTGTGCACAGACTGCAGTAAGAAATGTGAGGAGGACTATCAAAGAAAGGATTATACATTATGGATCAAAAGAAGATGCATAACAGAATGGAAGGAAGCCTGAAAAGAAAGGACATATAATGATAAAGATCAGAACACATGGCTGATGAATTGTGGGAGAATCATTGAAACAAATAAGGCAAGAGGAAGCACCATGGGTATGGTGGAAGTTATAGAAGTTTGAGGTGGAGAAATGGAAGAAAGTCCAATGGATGTCCTAGGATGTGATGTATGAGAGGACCTAGGACAGATGGTAGTATATGGATTGAGCAAAGGCAAAAGAGAAGTACAAAGAAAAGAAAAAGTTGTAACACTGAATGCTGCAGGGATTCTTGCTTGCATGCTGAGAGGAAACTTTGTGGGGAGTAAAAGGATCCTGAAGCACTGCTTCAAGATGCTGAAGATGCACTCAACAATGTTCTAGGCAGACATGTGGTGTAAATTGAATAATTTTTCATAATTTAAAGGACTGGAATGCATTGTTAGAATCAAGGAATGATTAAAAAGAGGGAACATAACTTACCACACACTAGCATGACCCCATTCTGTGAGATGATAATGCACACTCCTATATGGAACTAGTAGGTTTGGCCACAATAGGTAGCCTGCATCAGCAAGCAAGAACTTGCTGGATGGAATGTGTAGATCAGTGGTTGAGATGTTTTCAAAGACATAGATGTCCGTCACAGATCCTTCCCATCCAGTAAGCATATATGTGAATTGGAGGTCGAAGTCATAGATAAAAAGGGCATTTTGAGACAAGAACCCCTTGCGATTGTAGTAAACTGCATGTAGATCAATGGGAGCAGAGATAAATATATGGCTTCCATTGATTGCACCAATTGCATGCTGAAAGTATGGGAAAAATTTAGAATTGTGATATATTTTCAATGGAGTAGTCTCGCCAGTCAGAAATACTAGGTATTTGTATAAAATGGTGGGCTGGCAAGTATATCTAGAGTTTTTTTGAAGTAGCTAGCATATGGTAAGCTCAAGTGCTGTTATTAATGTTGAGTACTCACCAAGAGATTGTATCACTTGAGCATTGAAACCTTTTATCAATGTGCCTGATTGTGATGCCAGTCACACACATGTATAAAAATATTGCAATCTGTTTGTCAAGAGTTACTTTGTAAGAGTCTTGATGGCTGATGTTACAAAATTCAGCTACAAGTGCAAGAAAGTCTCCCTTTCAGAGCCCTAGTTCACAGTGAATCCGATTTGGATGTCCTGTAATCAACTCTGAGACCCATGCATGTCCAGAGAGAATTGAAGTATGGTATTTTTGAGGATCATGATGGATTAGAGGAGAGAGAAGATTGTTATAATACGAACATTTTCAAACTTTTTATCCTTGTCTTCTTTTCTTTTCCAGTCACGTGATCTGTGCACGTGACCGTGGTAACCCTCACATGACCAGGCCTAGAACCAATGACGTCATACCATGAGGTGACCATGACCTTTTAATTTCCGCTCTTCCCACACAGCCCCTTTAATCTCCATTGCTTCTATTCTCACACCCGTGAGATCACTTAGTCTATTTATGGTAACTCATCCCACGCATAGCATGGTCTGTGCGCAAGCCTGTACAGTATATAAGGTAGCACAATACGACTGGTATCCCCAGTCTAATCCACTTTGTTTACCACTATAGGCATTGCCTTGGTCTTCTGGCCATTGTAGCCTGTGTTGAACGGAAAGGACCCACATACCCTCCTCATCGAGCCAGAAGCCGTGTACTCTGCGAGCAGATACCTGAGCCTTGTGAAGTGATCAGACTCTTCGGAGGTAGTTCATAACAAAGATCAAGCAGTGAAATCAAAAGGATCTGGATAAGCTTTATAATGTTTCGAACAATTTGCTTGTATGTCTTGTCTGAAGGGTGCGATGATACCAGGGTGCTAGTAGAGGACATCAATTGCATACACTGATCAGATTGATTAGACCTAGTTACCAAGTATTATTTGCCTACATAGTAATTCCAACCCCTGACAGAATGGCCAGCTATCAAGCCAAGCTCAATGCCACAGAACAAACTTGAACACACTTGGCTACTTTCTAGATTTCTCAATCTGTTCTTGCTTTTAGGCTCAAAAATGCTAATTTCCCAACACCAGCATTAAATACTTTCCCAAATATACCTCTTGGTGAGTCTATATTTTATAGTATACTAGGAATAGTACTGAGGGTGCCAATTGGCAACCTCCAAGGCCCATGCATAGTAATGTTAGCTTTGTTCAACTTACCAGTTCCTGCCCTGGGTCTCTTTCTATGCCCCTTACCCTTTCCTAACTATAACACTGTTGACAACAGTGATGATGCTGCCTGTTTCCTGTGCTCAATGGTGTATGTGGTGATTGCTGCCAGTGCACAGCAGGATGGTAGGAGTCTGAATGCTTGACAACTCCTTTTCAGGCCTCTTGCCTTTTTTTTTCAATGGCCACATTGTTGACAATGGCAGCATTTTCTGCCTCCTGTTATGACTACCCAAGGTACAAGTAACTGTTGGGGCCTTCAATAACAAGGGGTTGCTTGGAGAGCAACAACGTGGGGTTTCAGCGTGGGATTTCCTACAACAACAAGAGGCAGAAGGAACTCTTCTGGGGCAAGGAGTTGCTTGGGGAGCAATGATGCAGACTTCCATTGTGGGAATTCCTCCAACAGTGGTGATTGAGGGGATTCCTCGAAGGTAACGACAAGCAGGAGAGCGAGTTGTTCAATGACTGGTCTAGGGGCTTCCTAACCGAGAGGCAAGTAATATGAGGAAGCAACTAGATTGCTAGGGTGACAAGATACAAGATAACTCGAAGGAGGTCTAAACTAGCAATCATAGGTATATCTGAGTCGTTTATATACCAAGTCTCCCTGCACATGGATTGTAGTAAGAAATACAAGAAGGACTACAAAAGAAAGGGTTATGTGTTACAGATCAAAAAGAAGATGCATAACGGAATAGAAGGAAGCCTGAAAAGGAAGAATATATAATAATGAAAATCAGAACATGTGGCCGATAAATCGCAGAAGAATCAATGAGACAAATAAGGCAAGAGGAAGCGCCATGGGTACGGAGGGAGTTGTAGAAGCCTGAGGTGAAGAAAAGGAAGGAAGTCCAATGGATGCCCTAGAATATGGCATATGAGAGGCCCTAGGATAGACAGTAGTACATGGATTGAGCATAGGCAAAAAAGAAGTATGAAGAAAAGGAAAAGTTGTAACACCTCCCACACTCAATAGCACACATGGTAACTGCCCCAGATTATATAGAAGGATGGTGTTATATCCTATAAATCCACAAGTCCACCTCCAACACCTTGGACACACTACACATCAACTTCAGCCTCCTCTTATGTATATCACAACTCCGAACCTTCAGAGTTATCTCTCCTTTCATCTATCCTGTAATACTCATTTCCAATACTCATATACCTTTATCATTCCTGCATCTCGTACCCTCTGTCATTCCTGCATTCTGTATCTCTGTCCTTTCTGACCTTTCATCTCTGTCTTCTCTTAGTTACCCATCTTTCCTTTTTGTTATCCACTTGTCATATTCCATAAATCCACAAGGCTACCTTCGACACCTCTGACACCTCTAGCACACTATGTGCCAACTTTGGCCTTCTTTCATGTATGTTGCAACTCTGGAACTCCAGAGTTGTCTTTCCTTTCATCTATTCTATAATACTTATTTCAAATACTCACGTACCTCCATTATCCCTGCATCTCATACTCTCCATCATCCCTCCATTCTGTACCTCCATCCTCCCTGACCTTTCATCTCTGTCTTCCTTTAGTTACCCATCTCCCCTTTTTGTTATTCACCTGTCATATTCCATAAATCCACAAGGCCACCTCTGACACCTCTGACACCTCTGACACCTTCAGCACACTACATGCCAACTTTGGCCTTCTTTCATGTATATCACAACTCTGGAACTTCAGAGTTATCTCTCCTTTCATCTATCCTGTAATACTCATTTCCAATACTCACATACCTCCATCATCCCTGCATCTCATACCATCCATCATCCTTGCATTCCATACCTCCGTCCTTCCTAACCTTTCATCTTCATCTCTTTTTAGTTACCCATTTTTCCTTTTCATTATCTATTCTTGAAAATACTTGTACTTCTAAAAATACTCAGACTCCTGGACTTTAGCACTTTGTATCCCATTTCACCTCCATATATAAATCCCCATATCTAGCTTTGTACTTTAGCTAGATTATTGACTTAGATTCTGACTTAGATTCTGACTTAGATCCCAACTAAGATACCAACTTAGACTTCCAGCTATAAACTTTTTGTTTACCTCTGATCCTTATTGATTACCTCTAACCTTATTAATCTCCTTCAAATCCCCTCCAAACTTCTGCTCCAAAATACAAGGACCTGATCAACAGCAAGGGTGCACCACATATGGTGAAGCCAATATCCTTATTTCTACCAACTCCAGAGTTCCAGAATTACACCTGGAGATTGTCGGCATGGTCTTAACAGTATAATCTAGCTTTCACTTGCTGTTCATCTCACTTGAGTTCTTTTGTCCTCTAAACTTGTATCAAGTAGTAATGCCCTATCATGACCCCCTCAGTACCCTCCATTCCCATCTTGTCTCATTATGACATCCTTAGCATCTTTACGAGCAATTATTGAAGACCAGAATCCATCAGTCAATTCCATGGGTTCTTCACATGTCATATTCCAACCTCAGTCCCTTCATCAGCATCCTCGCATACTTTGACTTTGGAAGCTAGCCTCCCTCATAGTAACTCCAGTCGCACTCGCCAATGCTATAGTCCATAAGTGGCAGCATTTGTCATTTCCAATCCTTCATCTAATTCTAAAGATGACTCTAACAATGACTCTGAATTAGATACCTCTTCTGACGAACGAGACCCCCTTTGTAGCCTTGTTGGGGTGATCAGCAGACTTGCCAAGTCCACCTCATGCCCTTCAAGCAACTCCAGCCCTAGAACCAAAGTCTAGTCTCCAAATCAGTTTGACAGCACCACTCCTCACAAACTCTGGGCCTTTTTGGTCCAATGTGAGTTGAACTTCCAGGACTGTTCTAGAGCTTTTCATACAAATCGCACCAAAATCACATTTGCACAGTTTTACCTTACAGGTATAGCCCTTGAATGGTTCGAGCCAGATCTGCTTGAATCAACCTCCTCAGGTCTCTATCCACTTTGGATGGACAACTACATGGAGTTTGTCCTAGAACTCCAGATGAACTTTGGTCCACATGATTCTATTGGTTGTTATAATATGAATATTTTCAAAACTTTTCGAACTTGTATTTTTTCCTTATCTAGTCACATGATCTGTGCACGTGACTGTGGTAACCCTCACATGACTAGGTCTAGAACCAATGACATCATACCATGAGGTGACTGTGCCTTTTTAATTTCTGCTCTTCTCACACAGCCCCATTAATCTCCGTTATCGCGTTCCCATGGTCATGAGACCACTTAGTCTATTTATGGTATTTCATCCCACGCATAGCATGGTCTGTGCGCAAGCCTGTACAGTATATAAGGTAGCACTTTGCGACTGGTATCCCCAGTCTAATCCACTTTGTTCACTGCGATAGTCATTGCCTTGGCCTTCTTGGTCATTGTAGACTGCATTGTTTGGAAAGGACCCCCATACCCTCTTCATTGAGCCAGAACACGTGTAGCCTGTGAGCATAGTCCGAGCCTTGTGAAAGTAATCAAATGCTTCGGCAGTAGTTCATAACATTGGTGACACAAAGCAGAAACTCTGACATCTCTCCATAAAATTTGACCAATGTGTTAACAAATATGTCATTGAGTTTAATTGTCTGGCATCCCAACTCCACAGTTATGGAGATGGTGTATTCCACTATTTCTTTTATCTTGAAATTCTAGACCATATTAAAGATGAGATCTTTTGTGTTGGTAAACTTCTTACTCTTTCTGATATGTGGGATCAAGTGTAGTCTATTGATTTGTGCTATTGGAAACACAGAGTAGAGCTTGCTCATCAGACCTCCTCTTCCAACACTCCTTTGCTCTCTTTTGGAGCTCCTTCATCCTTATTTGAGATCTCTGCCAATTCTGTCTGCTCCACATCCACCTCCAATATCCTCAACTCCACCTCTGATTTTCCTGACTCCCTCTCTGATGTTGTTGACTCCAACTCCAACATTTCAGACCCTAACTTCTCTGACTCTGATCTCAAGTCTGATCTTGCCTCCTCTGAGGTCCCTTCCATCCAAGACTTTGATTCTGTGCTAGGACTGGATGGCAAGCTCTCTGTTGTTGAACAGCAGAGATGTTTTGACCTCTATCTCTGTTTCTTTTGTGGCCTCTTTGGTCACAAAACTATGGAGTGTCTGAAGCTCTCCTACTCTTAGTCTGACACCTTCATACCACAGCTAATGAAGCATTCATGTCCAGTTGCATTATCCCAATATATGCATCTATTTCTTCTCTGACCTCTGTATCTCTGCCTCCAGACATGTGGTTTTGATGACTGCCTCTATCATCCCTCCTCCAACTTTTTAGACTTTTCCAATTTGGACTTTTCAGCCCTGACTTCACAATGATTTGTCTAGTTCCTGAAGAAGTCCATCCCCTTATAAGATCTAGATGAGAAAGGACTTAGTTGTTGTGTGGGTCAATGGACTGAGTGGATTATCTAGATGAGAAAGAACTAGGTATGACATAAGTACTATGGTATAAAACGGTATGTGGAAAAAGGCTCACCTCAGTTGTTGTGCGGGTCAACGGACTGAGGGAGGCAGTACTTCAACGAGGATACTATATACTCATAGGTATTTATATCAGGGTGCAGTATACGAAAAGAGTAATACCAGGGATGAACGAAAGGATAAAGAAAGTTCATACGGATAGAAAGAATGATCATGTCCATGATATGGGTGGTTAGTACTTAGCATATAGTAAAAGGTATAGTCTATGCCACAAGAATGAAACGTACGGGATAACCAACGGTGGCTGCACTCATGCTTGCATAATCTGACATCCCTCTGATAGATGTTATTACTTTGACCTGCATTTCTATGCACCTCCATTGGGTTCCACTGTTTTTTTTTTGAATCTAGGAAATGACTAGTATGCTCTACCAGATGCTCCATTGAGTGTATGGGTGGCAGTAACCACTTCCATTTCTTCTAGCATGAATGCCAGTACTCTAATATCTACTCCACAGCCTTCAGACTAGTTTCTTCAGCTGATCTGACCTCCAATATATCTTGTCCTTAGTAACTCCACATATCCTTGTACTTCAACCTGTTTGGAATTCATGAGCCTCAGTTTCATATGTATACTGATCTCTTTGGAAACCTTTTGACAGTTCCTTGTACTCTTCCCATTTCTACTCTAGCCCATTTCACTTTCTTTGCCAGCTGCTGGGACGTCTGGCTTAAAGAGGGGGATAAGAACCTTTCCTCCCACTCCATCTTTTCTACTTCATTTTACTCCACCCTCACTCTGACTCTTTTATTGCAGCTCTGTTTTTTTGTTTGTTATGATTGATCAATCTTTATACATACTATCTACAAGCTGTTTTTCTTATTCTTTTCTGATCCTTTTCCATTCTCTGACTCTGACTTTCCACTTTTTTTTTTCCTCCATCATAGACTCTGTCTCCAACTCCAGTAGCTCCTTCTGAAGCTTCTTCATGTCTACCTCTGACATCTCCTCTTTCTCCAACTCCATATCCAATTGGTAGAGCTTCTTCTGCTTTAGCTCCACCAGCTCCTCAAAAAACCCATTCTGGCAATCCAAGTGCTTGCTTAGCCCCACCATCAAGGCCTGAATCTCTCCTAGCACCTCCACCATCCCTCAACCTATCTCCACCCACTCCCTTCCAGATTCCATTTCTGCTGACCCTGCTTTCAAAGGCCCCACCCTCACTTTCTTCTTTACTGGCTAAGTGGCCTTCTCCATGGCCCCCTTTCTCCTCCAAACCAGCTTCTTTGCCTCCTTCATCCCTAGCCTTTCACACTTCACCTTCACCGCCTAATACTTTACGCACAATGTCAACTTATCCAGACTGAGCTTACACTCAAGCCTGCAGTCATTGTATCTTTTGCACATGGGGAGTACCACAGCCTTTCCTTTTCCTTTACTGGTGCTTTGCTATGCTTGCACCTCCTCTGCCTATGATTCCATTAGCCTCCAGGCTACTCCAATACCACTCCGCACTCACCCTTCATTTGGCTGTTTCCTTAGCCTTGTGTTTTTCCTTCTTATATGCTCTCTGCTCCTCTGCCTTCTTTCTCTGCTCCTCCATCTTCTGCCTTGCCTTTACTTTCTTCTTCACCTTTGCTTGTCATCTCTGCTTGGCAAACTTCACAGAGCACACATTATTGTCATTATTGTCATTCTCTGCCAAGCAGGCATTAGACCAGGTGTTGATTTCTTCATTATTAGACATGATGGTTTGGATGAAGAAGTGTCAATAGGATTGTGTGTTTTCTTTTATAGGCTTTTGCCTCCAACCCCCAAAATTTGGACTCTGCTTTTCCTCGAACTCCACATTATCTCTAAAGGCTCTCAGAGATTCAAGCCTAAGAGGGGAATACTGTCATATCCTATAAATCCACAAGTCCACCTCCAACACCTCTAACATCTCTGATGCACTACATGCCAACTTCAGCTTTCTTTCATATATATCGCAACTTCAGAACTCTGGAGTTATTTCTCCTTTCATCTATTCTGTAATACTCATTTCCAATACTTACATACCTCCATCATCCCTACATCTCATACTCTCCATCATCCCTGCATTCCATACCTCTATCCTCCCTGACCTTTCATCTCTGTCTTCCCTTAATTACCTGTCTTCCCTTTTCATTATTTACCCTCAAAAATACTTGTATCCCCAAAAATACTCGGATTCCTGGACTTTAGTACTGTCTTCCATTTTATCTCCATATATAAACTCCCATATCTAGCTTTGTACTTTAGCTAGATTATCAGCTTAGATTCTGACTCGGATTCTGACTTAGATCCCAACTAAGATACCAACTTAGACTTCTAGCTATAAACTCTTTATTTACCTCTGATTCTTATTGATTCCCTCTAAATTCCCTCCAAACCTCCACTCTGAAATACAAGGACCTGATCAATAGCAAGGGTGCATTACATATGGTGAAGCCAACATCTTTATTTCTACCAACTCTGGAGTTCCAAAATTACACCTGGAGATTGTCGGCATGGTCTTAACACCACCTTTGAAAATACTTGTACCTCCAAAAATACTTGAATCCCCAGACTTTAGTACTTTGTCTCCCATTTTATCTCCATATATAAACCCCTGTATCTAGCTTTGTACTTCAGCTAGATTATCGACTAAGATACTGACTTATTCCAACTATAATTATAGACCTTCTTGATCATCTCTAATCCTCTTGACTCCCTCCAACTTTATTAACTCCCTCCAACTTTATTGATCACCTCCAAACCACCTCCAAACTTCTACTTCAAAATACAAGAATCTGATCAACAGCAAGAGCGCACTACATATAATGAAGCCAATGTCCTTATTTCTACCAACTTCAAAGTTCCAGAGTTACACCCAGAGATTGTTGGCATGGTCTTAACAGATGGCATAGGGCTAAATGACTGTGTTGGCATTATGCAAACCATGGTGAGCAGAAATTCTCACTTAATTTTATTTCTCAAGGTTTCCTAACCACTATTCTTAACAACACTAATGACAGTGTCCTTGGCTAGCATTTTATCCTTGCCTATCACCTGAGCATCTCTTTTGGACCTTGTATTGGGCTATGCCTGCACATTATTTGCATAGATTGGCATAACTTGGAGTCAGTATTTAGCACTACTCAATGTTAAACAGATATTCACAGATGATTCCCTTTTTTGGCCTTTTGATTCAATCATAAATGATGGAATTAGTTTGGACTGCAAAGATATAAATATAAATTCCATCAGTATGTATACAGAGTTCTCAATAGTGTCAGTGCCCTAATAGGTAATGTACAGTAGTTCTTGATCCACATGGTTGTTGAAACCACCTTGACATACAGTTTTAGGAATTGGTCTTCCAATAATTGTTGAATGTTACACTATCTCAATATGTATATTAGTTCACACACTCATTGTATGCGTTATAATATGAACATTTTCAAACTTTTCAGACTTGTATCCTTTTCTTTTCTCAGTTACATGATCTGTGCATGTGACCATGGTAACCCTCACATGACTAGGCCTAGAACTAATGACATCATACCATGAGGTGACTATGCCTTTTTTAATTTCCACTCTTCTCACACAGCCCCATTAATCTCTGTTATCTCTCTCACGACCGTGGAAGCACTTAGTCTATTTATGGTAATCTCTCTCACGCATAGCATGGTCTGTGCGCATGCATGTACAGTATATAAAGTAGCACTTTGTAACTGGTATCCCCAGTCTAATCCATTTTGTTCACCACTATAGTCATTGCCTTGGTCTTCTGGCCATTGTAGATTGTGTTGAGCGGAGAAGACCCCCATACCCTCATCTCCTTGAGCCAGGAATAGTGTATCCTGCGAGCATCGTCCAAGCCTTGTGGATTGACTAGACATTTTGGCAATAAGTCATAACACTTGGATTAGACTGCATACACAACGCTTGGGTCCCAGAGCTAAGGAAACAAGAGGCACTACCACTTGACGGTAGTGAGACCAACACTCGCCCCATGTTGTTTATATGCAGTCGTCTGCCGTACAAATAAGGATAACGTTGCTACTGGGCATAGAGCACTAGCCCCCATCGTCAGCTGAGTGCCTAGCTGTCTGTGTTGGTACTATGCCTGTTATAATATGAACATTTTCAAAAACTTTTCGGACTTGTACCTTTCTTTTCTCAGTCACGTGATCTGTGCACGTGACCGTGGTAACCCTCACATGACCAGATCTAGAACCAATGACGTCATACCACGAGGTGACCATGCCTTATTAATTTCCGCTCTTCTCACACAGCCCCATTTAATTTCCGTTATCGTGTTCCCATGGTCGTGAGACCACTTAGTCTATTTATGGTAGTTCATCCCACGCATAGCATGGTCTGTGTGCAAGCCTGTACAATATATAAAGTAGCACTCTGCGACTGGTAGCTCCAGTCTAATCCACTTTGTTCATCACTATAGGCATTGCCTTGGCCTCTTGGTCATTGTAGCCTGTGCTGTTCGGAAAGGACCCCCATACCCTCCTTCGTGAGCCAGGACTTGTGTAGCCTGCGAGCAGATACCTGAGCCTTGTGGAAGCGATCAGACTCTTCGGAGGTAGTTCGTAACACTTGGATTAGACTGCATACACAACGCTCGGGTCCCAGAGCTAAGGG
>JBBPQZ010000182.1:0-21945 GCA_038092795.1 Boletus rubissimus
ACTGTGTTGAACGGAAAGGACCCACATACCCTCCTCATCGAGCCAGGACACGTGTAGCCTGCGAGCAGATACCTGAGCCTTGTGGAAGTGATCAGACTCTTCGGAGGTAGTTCATAACAGCATGCAAGTTTTGTGAATGTTACAACCAAGATGTACAATACCATGTCAAATCTTGCCATCAATATCAACTACAAAATACAGCAAAAATACATCTACCTATCATTATCCCACCTTTTTCTACCATATTTACCAAAGTCCATATAGATATAATGCTTATGCCCTTGGCAAAAGGTTATTGTTATATAGTGCTAGCCCAATGACGTACATCAAGTTGAATTGATGCATAGCCATGACAGAAGGACCCGAGGAGTCAAAATTCATACACTTCTCACAGTCAAAATTCCACAAAACTTCAGGGATGGATAGTCTATAGTATAAACTACCTTTCCCTAGATTTTCTTAATTTTCCCACCATTTTCTGGGGAGATATTGACTTATCTTTCCCACTCATTTTCATATAGTGATCAAACTTGTAGTTACACAGAAATTCTTTATATTTCATTTCTACCCTACACACTTGCTAAGTAGCTACCATTCCCACAATCACATGACCATGTACTACCCCTAAATGAGCCATACCTAGTCAGTATGAGTCAACATGAGTCACAATAAACATTAGCATCCATAACTATCAAAAAGTGTACTAGATTCAGCTTGGCTTAGCATGAGTCATCATGAGTCATGAGCTAAAAATAGACTACCCCTGATTTGTAATGCATGAGTCAGCATGAGTCAGCGCCAAGCCTACCAAGCCAAAGCTCATCCAATCAAAATGAGCCATTTGTAATTCTTTTGACAATTAACAGCTAATTACTTGGCATTCTCTTGGCATTTGTAAGCAATTTGTAAGCTAGCACAGCCTAGCACAGCCACTGTAAATATCTATATAAGGAGAGCCTTTCAGGCCACAAAAAGCAGATTCTTATTTATAGAGATTTGATCTTACAGAGGAGTCCTCTTTTATAGAGACTTTCTCACCCCATTCAGGAGTTCCCTTCACAGATAACCCATAGAGGGCCTAGTGCAGGACAATTCCATAGCTTTAGTACTACTAGATAGTTTGTTAGAAGCAAAAGACTTGTATCCAAAAAGGAACAAGTAAAATAGGACACCTTTAGGGAGAAAATCCTTTATAGGGCAACTAAAGGAAATAGATCCCCAATAGCCTAGACTACTAGTGCCAAGCACATCTGCTATATCAGCTGACTAAGCCACCTAGAGGAATAAGTGCTAGTCTTGCCTGACCTGAAATTTCCATTTCCTTAGTTGCACAATAAAAATTGAGTTAATAAAACCTTTCTGAGTGAACTAAGTGAAGCCTAGTCTGAATTCCAACAAAGCCTGGAACATATCTACACCTCTATATCTTAGCATATCTATAGATCACTGCTAACATCTTTATATCTTTGCAACCCCTTGGTTACTAACACCAACAGATACTAGCAAATCATTTCTTGGCAACTTCTTCAAGTTTAGCCAACATACAGTATCTCTTGCACAAACAAGTGCAACAACACTGTTGAGAGGATCAACACTATCCTTGAAGACCACAATCCAAACAACCACCAAGTCTATGCCCTTCAAGCCTAAGACAAGGATCTTGCACTGTGACAATGCACCAGCACAAACAATGGGAATACCAAATGTAGGGAATACATCCTACATACTAACTACTTATATAGCATATGCGGGCACGCACGGACCATAGCTAGAACCCTATGACCTATGCTCTAGTGCCTGGGCTTGTCAATGCCCTATAACAATAACTACTATAAATATCTGATGGAATGGAATGACGTCAAGAAGTGATATGATCTATGAGATGGGAATGGAGGGTGACACCACAGATGAAAGGAAATACAATGTCACTATCAAAGTCAAAACAAAACCAAATAAATACCAATGCTCTCGATTAATATTGAGATCTATAAATATGAAAGAAGATCCGGTAAGGGATCGGGTGATGCAAGGGTTGCCTAGAGATCATGAGATCTGGATCTAGGGCATAATCTGCCTTGGATCTGGGTAAAGGGCAGTAAGCACCCTGGGATGTCAGTACTCATTGCCTATGATAAGGCTATGGGGAATCCCAGCGAGCAATGACAACAGGTGTCCAATCAGAGAGTGTATGGAAGTACACATGATATGGATGGTATCTTATTATGGAGCGTGTGGCAGCTACACATGACAGATGTGGCGTGGGAGTGCT
This sequence comes from Boletus rubissimus, assembly GCA_038092795.1. NCBI lineage: Eukaryota > Fungi > Basidiomycota > Agaricomycetes > Boletales > Boletaceae > Lanmaoa > Lanmaoa rubissima. Next base: position 2,270 of record JBBPQZ010000182.1, read on the forward strand.
AAGCAGTTGGCTAACTCTTAGCTAAGGAATATGTTCCCACAAGGTTAGCTAGTGTTTATAGTGCTGCAAGACACTGCGGAGCTCGTGGAGGAGCTATGATAGCTAAGGCTATTCTTGGGGTTAGCTAAAGACTAAGCTAAAGCCTTAAGCGGAACCCTAGACTTGGGTTTGAAAGCATGCAAGTTTCATGAACGTTACAACTGTAGTCTAGCAACCTACTGTTGTCTAGCCCCAAATTCTAGTGCATGACCACTAGAAGATCACATTACTAACCAGACTATCAGTTGAACCTGTTTCAATTACTCTAGTCCATATCATTTGTAGAGGATTGGCAAACAAACCATGTACTGTCCACACTAAGTTTATCACTGAATTCATCTAGGAGATATTTATCCCTAGCTTATAGTGTAACATCTATGGATAGATAAGGCATAAGTTTGGGGAACTTTGTTTTAGTTCTATTGTATTTGCCTATAAAGAAGACACTGAGATGACTTGTCTAAGTATGTTGAAGGTAGAGCATTGTGAAGAGCCATAGCCAATGTAGTAGCTAAGTTTGTATTGAAAGATTTAATCCTATACTATGGACATATAGGGAGAATAGTTACTGACAATGGACCAAAATTCAAAGAAGCCCTATCAGAGCTGTTAAAGAGATACAATATATCTCAGGTAAATATCTCACCCTATAATTCTCAAGCAAATGGAGTGGTGGAACAAGGACATCTTGCAATTAGAAAAGCCTTGGTCAAAGCCTGTAAAGGCAATATTCATCTATGGCCAAATAAATTGAAGGCAGCCCTATTTGCAGACAATATTACTGTCAGACAATCTACAGGATATTCTGCTTATTTTCTCTTGCATGGAACAGATCCTGTATTACCATTCAACTTATGGGAGTCAACCTTCTTAATTGAAGGATTCAGAGACAATCTTCTCCATAAGGAATTATTAGCCTTATGTATCAGACAGATAGAACAGCATGATAAAAACATGGATAAAGCCATGCAAATATTGTGACAATCCCATCTTAAATCCAAACACTAATTTGAAAAATGTTTTGAAACTTGCTTGGTGTATGGAAATTATTTACCTGGAGATTTAGTTCTTATCAGGAACATAGCTATAGAAAAAGAACTGAATAGGAAGACTAAATCCAAATATTTAGGACCTTACAAAATAGTCCTACAAACCTTAGGAAGCAGTTACATACATACTAGCTGAACTAAATGGAACTAGACTTGCATGCCCTGTTGCTGCATTTCAAGTCATACTCTATATTCAGAAGAGTACCCTCAAACAACTAGCCCACAACCAAGGGAGTGAAAAGAACTACTCTGATAGTGAAGAGTTAGATCCCTCCCAACATAGATCAGACAATGATTCCAAGTGAAACCTCGTTAAACTACCCTAAAGAATATATTCTTTCTTTATTAAATATTACTGAAACATTATCTCAAACCTTACCTGATTGATTACACACTTTACACCATCAGTGGAAAGTACACCTCCAATCTGAGCAATTCAAAATTGAGAATTCCCTCAGAGAAGCCACCTATCATTGGATAGTGCATTTGTGCACTACACATCCCATACGAATTTACCACCCCACATTTGAAATTACTCCAACTGCCACTTCACACACTACCCCTGTATTACACATCCCAAGGTCTAGTGATAGTGAATCCATAATTATTCCAAGTACTACAGATTATATGCAATGTAGTACCATCTACTCAGAAATCCATAGGATATATCAAGACCAATATAAATTACAAGCATTTGCAAAACAGATACTACAAAGCTTAGCTCAATAGAAGCAGAACTCACCAAACCCTACTCAACTGGAAGAAACTGAAACAGAAAACTTAGATTTTCTTTTCAAAGCATTTACAACTATTGAAAATGACTCAGACTGGAACCCCATCAGAGAGTTAGGAGATTCCATTAAACTAAGCATTTTCCACACAGCCAGTTATGCCTGAAATGAGAGCATCATCAGGAACATGCCCACCACCATATTCACACCTATAACACATCTGACCAAGACAATCCATAAACTTGGAAATATTATTGCAGAAACAGAACCTTATGAGCAAGATCCTCCATATACATTGCCTGCAATCACATCCCAAAGGTCACACAGCCCGATCAGCCCTACTGAGACTAGCTGGGCAATACGAGGCTATACAATATATTCAGCCTGAATGTGCAATGTGTTACCTAATCAAATATATTAGTGCTAGCATTATAACATGGCTGTCACAACTTTACAATTGATACCGCCCCTGCTTACACTAGCTAAGATTTGACTGGAATCGCCACCAGATCTGTTACTACATCTCTATTCTCATAACCAACCACCCGCCATTCATTTCACATCAGTCTTGCCACTGGTAGAACTTCCATGGCCAGATAATATGACACTAATAACCCATTGTGTACAGCACCTAGCCATAACTTTAACCATACAAACCTCTATATGTTATAATCATGCCAATGGCACTTTTCTTTTTGTTCAATGCATTGACCAAAACAATGGTTATGTGCTTGGACATGAGTACAACCACCACATTCACATCAATTCCAAAGTCACACTATATGCCAGTTCTGCCACCACATGTCCTGAGATTGTCAGCTGAATATCTGCTGTTGTTGCACATTGGGAAGATTGCATTGATGTTATGGTAACTCCATCATATACTTTTTATTCCAAACAATTTCACCCTTCCTCCTATCACCTTTGCATTTCGCTTGCATGGATTGACTTAACTCCATTACAATGCTTGCATCACAACACTTACATGTCATTTCACCCTTCTCACAACATTTTATATATCAAGAATCCACACCCTCTTTATTTTTCATATCTCTCTATACCTGACACTTCAAGTGTCAAATCCAAACCTAAATGCCTACCAGCATCAGATATACTATTACTACCTTACTGGTAGAATATATACGCTGTTGGTGGATAACCACAATTTTAAAATGAACAAAGGAATATACCATCAAAGCCTAATTTTAGTTACTCAAAAACCTATTAATTAGCCATAATACTGTCTAACAAAAATGGCAATTGAGGCCCATAACAATTCTACCATTAATGATTTAATTCTTCATGAAGGACTAATCAAAGAAATTCTTGAATACCTACAAAGTGTGTTACACAGGCATTGTCAGAAAATAGAAAAACAAATCCTACTATCTAAGTATTATGCTAGAATCACTATCCAATTGACAGGACCACAAAGTGGAACCCCTATTATTAATTGGGATTGCCACTACTGTCGATCTATCTACATCTATGCCAGACACTTCAATCAAAGACTCAGTAGTCTTCGATATGAAATGCATACCCTTGATTCAATCAGATTTCCAGAGCAACCTGGAAGTCAGATTCTAATTGATCCACTGAAATGCCCTTTTTTAAGCATTTCAACCGAAGCCTTACGTGAAGTCCTAAGTGCACTAGCAAATAGGTAATTAGGACCATTTAATCTTCCTATAGCTGATTCTTGAAGTATAAAATCTGACTATACCACATCATTCAAAATCAAATACCAGTCATAATACTATTATCACAAATGGCTGACTTGAATAATACTCTTGAATCAATTGTTACCATATATTCTCACCAAACACTACTCTTACACTTACTTGTCTTCTTGCATGGAGAGCTTGCTAATCATGCATATAAGAAAGGTTATACTCATCAACCATTCTACTATCATGCTACTGTGACTATGGAAACCTCTACTAGATCCCAACAAGGATCACCCAGAGTAACCTGGCACTGCCTCTATTGCCATCAGATCTACATTTTTGCCAGAAGCTATAATCACATGTATGATAGCTTGTATAATCAAATTCAACAAATCAACCCCTTTGAAAATCCAGCAAGAGCACCCCACACAGAGCTTATTAACTTACTTGCATCATCATTTCTACCAGTATCTCCAGAAGACTATACTATAGCTTTTCAATCTGTTATACATAGGGAAGAATCACCTGGACCAGATGCAAAAGATGCAACACCATCTCCTAAAGGACAGGCAGAATCCAATGGTATCCATCAGTCTTACATGATTCCCTGATCCTGAGAGAGAGAACAATCAGGAACAATTGTTTTCTGTTCCCTACAAATGACCTACACCAAGTTGAATTGATGCATGGCCACGATAGAAGGACTCAAGGAGTCAAAATTCATACACTTCTCACAGTTAGAATTCCACAAAACTTTAGGGATGGATAGTCTATAGTATGAACTACCTTTTCCTAGATTTTCTTAATTTTCTCACCATTTTCTGGGGAAATATTGACTTATCTTTCCCACCCATTCTCATATAGTGATAAAACTTGTAGTTACACAGAAATTCTTTATATTTCATTTCTACCCTACACACTTGCTAAGTAGCTACCATTCCCACAATCACATGACCATGTACTACCCCTAAACAAGTCATATCTAGTTAGTATGAGTCATCATGAGTCATGAGCTAAAAATAGACTACCCCTGATTTGTAATGCATGAGTCAGCATGAGTCAGTGTCAAGCCCACCAAGCCAGTGCTCATCCAATCAAAATGAGCCATCTGTAATCCTTTTGGCAATTGACAGCTAATTACTCAGCATTCCCTTGGCATTTGTAAGCAATTTGTAAGCTAGCACAGCCTAGCACAGCCACTGTAAATATCTATATAAAGAGAGCCTTTCAGGCCACAAAAAGCAGATTCTTATCCACAGAGATTTAATCTCATAGAGGAGTTCTTTCTTACAGAGACCTTCTCACCCCATTCAGGAGTTCCCTCCACAGGTAACCCACAGAGGGCCTAGTGCAGGCAATTTCCTTAGCTTTAGTACTACTAGATAGTTTGTTAGAAGCAAAAGACTTGTATCCAAGAAGAGACAAGTAAAATAGGATACCTTTAGGGAGAAAATATTTTATAGGGCAACTAAAGGGAAGAGATCTCCAACAGCCTAGACTACTAGTGCCAAGCATATCTGCTATATCAGCTGACTAAGCCACCTAAAGGAATAAGTGCTAGTCTTGCTTGACCTGATTTTCATCTTCTTAGTTGCACTATTAAGACCATGCCGACAATCTCCAGATGTAACTCCGGAACTCCGGAGTTGGTGGGAATAAGGACATTGGCTTCACTGTATGTGGTGTGCCCTTGCTGTCGATCAGGTCCTTGTATTTCGGAGCAGAGGTTTGGAGGTGATTTGGAGGGGAACAATAAAGTTGGAGATGATCAATATGGATTGGAGGTAAACAGAGGGTTTATAACTGGAAGTCAAAAGTCAGTAGTCTGAGTCGATAATCTAACTGAAGTACAAAGCTAGATACAGGGGTTTATATATGGAGGTAAAATGGGAGACGGAGTACTAAAGTCTGGGAGTCTGAGTATTTTCGGAGGTACAAGTATTTTCAAGGGGATAACGAAAAAGAGGAATGGGTAACTAAGGGGAGATGGAGATGAAAGGTCAGGGAGGATGGAGGTACGGAATGCAGGGATGACAGAGGTACGAGATGCAGGGATGACGAAGATACATGAGTATTGGAAATAAGTATTACAAGTTAGATGAAAGGGAAAGATAACTTTGGAGGTCCAGAGTTGCAATATACATAAAAGAGGCTGGAGTTGGCACGTAGTGCGCCGGAGGTGTCGGAGGTGGACTTGTGAATTTATGGGATATGACATGCACAATAAAAATTGAGTTACTAAAACCTATCTGAATGAACTAAGTGAAGCATAGTCTGAACTCCAGCAAAGCCTGGAACTTATATACATCTCTACATCTCTATATCTTAGCATATCTACAGGTCACTGCTAACATCTTTATATCCTTGCAACCTCTTGGTTTACTAACACCAACAGGTACCAGGAAACTAACTCTTGGCAACTTTATTAAAGTTTAGCCAACATATCTTTTGCACAAACAAGTGCAACTATTATGATATGAACATTTTCAAACATTTTCAAACTTGTACCATTTCTTTTCTCAGTCACGTGATCTGTGCATGTGACCGTGGTAATCCTCACATGACCAGGCCTAGAACTAATAACATTATACCATGAGGTGACTGTGCTCTTTTAATTTCCACTCTTCCCACACAGCCCCTTTAATCTCTGTTATCTTTCTCTCACAATTGTGAGACCACTTAGTCTATTTATGGTAATCCATCCCATGCATAGCATGGTCTGTGCATGTGCTTGTAACATATATAAAGTAGTACCTTGCGACTGGAATCCCCAGTCTAATCCATTTTGTTCACCACGCTAGTCATTGCCTTGGTCTGCTGGCCATTGTAGACTGTGTTGAGCGGAGAAGACCCCCATACCCTCATCTCCTTGAGTCAGGAATAGTGTATCCTGCGAGCATCGTCTGAGCCTTGTGGAAGTGACTAGATGTTTTGGTGATAAGTCATAACACTTGGATTAGACTGCATACACAACGCTCGGGTCCCAGAGCTAAGGAAACAAGAGGCACTACCACTTGACGGTAGCGAGACCAACACTCGCCCCACATTGTTTATATACGGTTGTCTGCCGTACAAATAAGGATAACATTGCTACCGGGCATAGAGCACTAGCCCCTGTCGTCAGCTGAGTGCCTAGCTGTCCATGTTGGTACTACACCGGTGTACCCAGGTTCGTGTGATCACCTGTAATGTCATGTCTAACACGGATAGTATTTCTGTACGCCGTAGCCAGGCAGATCCAGTCTCCCCCATGCCTCTCTTCTTTTATGTATTTTCGTTTTGGATTTCAATATAGGTCACTGTGGCCACCTTTGTTATTGTATTTGGAGAAGATGATATTACCTCCAATCAAAGAAGTACTTTTTCAGACAGCAAGTTTGTAGATTGCCCAGAGTGTGGTTGGAATAGTCTGCACAATAAGCAGTTGAAAGAAGATTTTCAAGATTCCTTTCCGATCCTGTACCCACAAGGTCTATTGGCCTTCCCATGACAAACAACGCACCGAACATCACTCCTTTTCCTTCGAATTCTATGGAGATAAACACTTCTGCTCCTATCTCTGCCCTACCCGCTACCTTAAACCTGTAATCAAATATGTCGGCATCGGTGGACTTAGACGATCTCGTCGCAAGGTTGTCCGCCCTAAATGTCAACCAAGAAAAGAACAATGTAACTAAGAAGATTGCCAACCCGGACAAATGGGATGGCGATCAATCCACCTTCCGTCTTTGGTGGGTCAAGTTGCGTTTATGGGTAGATGCCCAAACATGGAAATCAAACAAGCTGAGATGTATCGCTATTTTTTCACGGTTCGAAAAGAAGGCAGATGGCTTTGCTTAGCTTATGCTGAAGAAGTATCTCGACAATGAGGAAACCGAGGTCAAAAATGGCCAAGATGGCGTTATTGGCACAAAAGGAGATTTGGCTTGGCCAAGTTGGTCCAAGCTCCAAAAGGAGATAAAAGACTATTTCTGAATTGATGTACTTGCCCATGAGTCGCTTCGGAAGTTAGAAGGTCTCCGACAAAACAGCCACCCAATAGATCTCTTCCTTCAACGGTTTGAGGTGCTTCAAAACGAGGCAAATATTGAGGACTACCATGCGATTACGCTACTCAAAAAAGCAGTCAACTACCGCATCTATGAACAGGTTCGAATGAATCATTCGGGATTAGAGTTCGGCATTGACACACTCAAGGAAAATTATAGAGCTGTCGGAAGGGCATATGAACAAATGGCAATAGAGCATGGTCCCTCCTCTAATTCCCATTTCATCCCATGGTCTCAGGGCCATTATCAATATCCGCCACCATCTCAGCCTCCTCCCCCCACAACATCCACAATTTATGGCAGTAGGAACTCAGCTGGGCCACGGTGCCCCCATAGAGATAAGCGTGCAGCAAGCTGCACCAACAAGGCCTGACACAAGAACTTGTTTCCTGTGTAATCTCCCTGGGCATATTAAGCCCAATTGTCCTAAAAACCCCTATCGTTGTCTGCCTTGTCCTCCCCAACAGTGTCAGCAAGTCATCTGGGATTACAACCAGGGTACTTATGTCCCCGTCCCCAAGTATTCCCAGGCGCAAGTGGCACAACAATCTCCCTCTTGTCCTCTCCCCATTCCCCCGGTTATGGCACCAGTAGTAGCAACGGCTGCCCAACATTTCATCTCAGAAGAAGCCAAGGCGTATTACCATGATAAGTTTGAAGTCGAAGCCAAACAACGCGTGGCCGAGGCTTTAAAAGGACACAGCACGTAGGAGTAGAGGATTCCTTCATGCACAGACCTATTTCATCTTCTTCTTTTATGTCTTGTTCTGATTCTGATTTTCCCATTTCTGATTTGTCATCTATATTATGTAGTTTGTCCGTTTCTTCTGTGAGAGCGTCTCAATTGAGTGTGGCACCAGAACTAAATAATAGTGTGCTTAATTCTCTCCAAAAACAACAAAAAATTAGTTTTATTTATAAACCCCTCTCATATGTCATGACTTCCCAGCATCGTACGATGACATTGTCATTCAGTGGAGGGTTCTCGCTTGAGACTGTCATATGTTGCCAGCGGGATGGTCAATGGGAATGCCACCGGTTCAAAGCTCTCTTGGACTCTGGTGCTACCTATACGTTTATTGACCAGGATTACGTTATACGTCATGGAATTCCTTTCTTTACCCTCAATAACCCGATTAAGATACATAACACTGATGGATCAGAAGGCACTATTGGCCAAATCCAGCATGCAGTAACCCTGATCATGGAAATCGCAGGACATTTCAAAACTATAGACGCTTATATATCTAAATTAGGTACACATCACATGATCATCAGGTATGATTGGCTTTTCTGCCATAACCCTGAGGTCGACTGGGTGCAGAAGTCCATTTCATTTCCGTGCTGCACTCAGTATTGCAAAATTATGGGTTCTGGACCTCCTACTTCTAATTATTTCGAACCTAGTCCTTCATTTTTACGTACTATTGAGGAAGGACTCAAAGATCAAGTCCCCAAGGTGTATCACAAGTTCCTTGAAGTTTTCTCGAAACAGGAGTCAACAAAAATGCTGTTACGAAAGCCTTGGAATTATGCTGTAGATCTCAAACCAGACTTCATTCCGAAGAAGGGTCGAGTAATCCCCCTGTCGGACATCGAAATGGACGAAGTTCGTGCATTCATCAATAAGGAGCTCAAAAAAGGTTACATTGCTCCTTCTAAATCGCCTCAAATGTCTCCAGTTTTCTTTATTCCCAAAAAGAATGGTGGAAAAAGGATGGTCATTGATTATCACTACCTCAATGAGGGCACCATCAAGAATTCCTATCTGCTTCCTTTGATCCTGCAGCTCATAGATCGGCTGAAAAATGCTGACATGTTTACAGCCCTTGACTTACGTTGGAGTTATAACAATGTGCAGATCAAGGAAGGTGATGAATGGAAAGGTGCCTTCGTTACACCCATTGGTGCTTACGAACCCACGGTAATGTATTTCAGTATGACTAATTCTCCTCCCACCTTTCAACAAATGATGAATGACATATTTAATGACATGTATGCTGTGGTTATTATTTATATTGATGACTGTATGATATTTACGTCGAAGAAGACTCAGGAAGAGCACGAGGAGGTTGTAAAAGAGGTTCTACGTCGTTTATGTGATAATGACCTTTACATCAAACCCTCCAAGTGTCACTTCTCAGAGGACAAAGTGGACTTTTTGGGCATGGTTGTATCTAAAAAGGGGGTGGAAATGCAGGAAAAGAAAGTCGCTGGAGTTATGGACTGGCCGGTTCCTACTCGTTTAAAACAGCTCCAAGGTTTCCTAGGACTATGTAATTATTATAGGTGTTTCATTTCAGGCTTTGCCAAGATCCCATGCCCCTTGAATGATCTTACCAAGAAAGACGTTCCATTCACATGGGGTCCTGATCAACAAGTGGCATTTGAAGCCCTCAAAAAGAAATTTACCACGGCTCCGCTTCTTGCATATCCTAATCGGGATCAGGAAGTTTGGGTCGAAACCGACGCCTCGGATATCGCTACTGGAGCTGTGCTCTCCACCTTATGTAATAATGGTAACTGGCGACCTATCGCCTTTATTTCCCACTCCTTTGACAGCACTGAATGTAACTATCCTATTTATGATAAAGAACTTCTCGCAGTGATCCGGGCGCTGGAAGAGTGGCACCATTATCTTATTGGTCGAGAAAGATTTGAAATCTGGACCGATCACAAGAACCTGGAGTATTGGAAGAAACCACAAACACTTAATGGTTGGCAGGCTTGTTGGCATGCCATGCTTCAGGAATTCAATTATGTATTCATTTACAAGCCGGATTCTTCGAATGGCCAGGCCAATGCGCTTTCTCGTCGACCGGACCATGGTGAAGCAGTGCAGGATCATAACACCAATATCACAGTCCTGCCTCCTGCCGTTTTCATTAATTTGGTTTCTCTATCTTCAGACTTTCTTTCAGAGTTGGAATTGGAGTCTGCTTCTCTCGGAGTGGATGCCGTGAATGACTTCCTTTTTAACGCCTCTGTGAACATTTTCAAAAATGACAAAAACAAAGTTTTCATACCTCCTTCTTTACGTACCCGTCTTCTTACCTTATGTCACGATTCTCCTATTGCCGGTCATGGCGGACATTCAAAAACTATTCACACTCTTACTTGCTATTTTTCGTGGCCTGGTGTCACCAAAGACGTTAAAACATATATAAATAGCTGCCAAGTGTGCACCCTCATGAAGGGAAAGTCAAAAGCACCAGCAGGAAAATTCCTTCTGTTACCTGTGGCAAAGAAACCATGGGAAGATCTCTCGGTAGATTTCATCATGGGATTATCCGAATCAAATTCTTTTACGGCTATTTGCATGGTAGTGGATCGCTTCTCCAAAGAAGTCGTATTCATTCCCACTTACGATACATGTTCTTCTTTGGACTTAGCAAAATTATTTAGAGATCACGTTTGATGCATACACAGACTTCCTTCTATGCTAGTTTCTGACTGTGGTCCCCAATTCATATTTGCTTTTACCAAAGAACTCTGTAAACTCCTCAGTATCTCTCAAAAGATTTCCATGACCTATCATCCACAAACTGATGGTCAAACGGAGCACGTTAATAGAGATCTCGAGCAATATCTCTGTGCTTACGTAGGAAAAAAGCAACACAATTGGGTAGACTGGCTCAAAATGGCCCAATTCTCTCATAATAATACCATCACTACTGCTACCAGCTCTATTCCCTTCAACGTCACACGTAATTACGCCCCTCACATGGGCTTTGAAGGGAGATTAGCAGGATTCACAGAAGAAATGGGCCATTTCCACAAGGAGATTGAAGAAGCACTCGAAAACACTCGAGATCACATGATTGCTTCTGTGGAGAAAAGTCGTTCCGAAGCCCCGGAGTACATTATTGGTCAGCAGGTCTGGCTTTCTACAGATAAACTCAAACTTCCTTACACGGCAAAGAAATTAACCCAAAAATGGATTGGACCCTATGCTATTACCGCAGTCCTTCCTAATGCCGTCATACTCAAACTTCCCAATGCAGTCTATATTCATCCCACAGTTAATATCTCTCGCATAAAGCCTTATCGGGAAACTTTACCAGGATAATTTAAAGTCCGTCCTGATGCAATTGAAGTTGACTAGGAAGGGGAAGAACAATTCGAGGTGGATTACGTAGCCTCATCACGTTTAAAAAATAGGAAGTTGGAGTATCTGGTGCATTGGAAAGGATATGATGAAACCGATTGTACATGGGAATCAGCCGATATCATCAATACTGCCCCTCTGGCAGTTGCCGATTTTCATAAATCAAATCCTTCAGCACCACACAAACTCCGTGGACTTATGGCATCCTCCTTCGCTTCTCTTTTCTCTCCTTATGAAAACTTCACAATAGCCAAACCAACCACGACTCGCCTGGAATTCGAGTCTTAAAAAGGGGGTAGTGTTATAATATGAACATTTTCAAACATTTTCGAACTTGTACCATTTCTTTTCTCAGTCACGTGATCTGTGCACATGACCATGGTAACCCTCACATGACCAGGCCTAGAACTAATGACGTCATACCACGAGGTAACTGTGCTCTTTTAATTTCTGCTCTTCCCACACAGCCCCTTTAATCTCCGTTATCTTTCTCTCATGATTGTGAGACCACTTAGTCTATTTATGGTAATCCATCCCACGCATAGCATGGTCTGTGCGCGCGCCTGTAACATATATAAAGTAGTACCTTGTGACTGGAATCCCCAGTCTAATCCATTTTGTTCACCATGCTAGTCATTGCCTTGGTCTGCTGGCCATTGTAGACTGTGTTGAGCGGAGAAGACCCCCATACCCTCATCTCCTTGAGTCAGGAATAGTGTATCCTGTGAGCATCGTCTGAGCCTTGTGGAAGTGACTAGATGTTTTGGCGATAAGTCATAACAGCAACAACACTGTAGTCTAGCAACCTACTGTTGTCTAACCCAAATTCTAGTATGTGACCACTAGGAAATCACATTACTAACCAGACCATTAGTTGAACCTGTTTCAATTACTCCAGTTCATATATATTTGTAGAGGATTGGCAAACAAACCATGTACTGTCCACACTAAGTTTATTATTGAATTTATCTAGAAGATATTTATTCCTAGCTTATAGTGTAATATCTGTGGGTAGGTAAGGCATAAGTCTAGAGAACTTTGTTTTTAGTTCCATTGTATTTGTCTACAAAAAAGACAATGCATTTTTGTTTCCAACCACAACCATTATAAGATCCATCTCTTCTACTCAACAACAAACCATTCTCTCTGTTATGACCAACCTCTAAACCAACAAAAGATGAAGGTTCGAGATGATTTCACATAATCCAAGGGGCAAAGGGATGGCGAGAGACAGTACAAGGACAGGGGCTGAATCCTGAGAGTGAAGGATAACTAAGAATTCCAAAACTAAAAAATACAAGTATGTATCTAACGACTACTTATACTACCTAGGGCTAAGGGTAAGGCATAAGGGCAAGAGTATGTCATAGGGTCAAGGAGTGAAACCAAGGGTTATGACAGTGAGGAGGGAGCACAGATGTGTATATGGTAGGGGCACAGAGGATCGGTATGAAGGAGATACAATCTAGGGAAGGCAGATATTAAGAAGGGTGATCGCCTAGAGTTTCTAGTGATCTGATATATAGAACAGAAATAAAAGGAAATGGAAGATATGATCGAAAGGATCCATGGGATCACCAATGTATATGAAACAACTAATCTACAGAAATGGAAGTGATGCGCTCAGAGAGATCCATTAGATTGTGAGGCAATAGCAAGAAGAAGATGCAATCGGGAATGAGAACCAATGCATGTGAAATACACTCTATAATAAAGACAAAAGAGAAAGGAATAAGACTTGGAATAAATAGGGAAATGAGCCATGATCCAGAGAATATGTCAGCTAGAGGAGAGACTATAATGAGAAGCCGTTGACGGAGCAGAACAGTAACCAGAGGTGCTACTGATAAAATACAAGGCATGAGATGAGACGACACTGGCCAAGATAAGATAAGATATCTAAAGACATAAGTGAAGCGCACTGCAGCTACACACTTAGGGGTTTTGTATAAATAGGGAGAAGCAGGCAAAAGGTTAGCGTAGGGTTGCTAAGGCCTAGCTAAGATGAATGGAGGATGGCGGGAGTTAGCTAAGGGGCTAGCTAAGATTGTAAATGAAACCATGGAATAGAGGTTGGAGAGTAACAACAAGAGTGATCATTACACTCTCTATGCTTGATGCTGGCCAATTTGCTCACTCTATTGCATTCACTACTGGTCTTAATGTGTCTACCATATCTAGATTATGCTCCAAAGAGTGTTCTGAGCTCCAAAAAGCTACTAAAGGTCATTCATCCAAGCTTTCCTCTGCCAATGTCCAGCATGCCATTCATCTCATCTCCTCTGAAAAGGCAGAGAATGCTGTTCAGGTAACCAAGGCACTCACCAATATAGTCAATCAGCCTCTCTTTACCTCCACAGTGCACAGACAGTTGAGGAAGACAGGTATGAAAGCTATGATCAAGTCCAAACAGCCTCTTTTTTCAGCCAAGCATCGCAAGTGTCATATTCTGTAAATCCACAAGTCCACCTCTGACACCTCCGGCACACTACATGCCAACTCCGGCCTCTTTTATGTATATCGCAACTCTGGACCTCCGGAGTTATCTTCCCCTTTCATCTAACCTGTAATACTTATTTCCAATACTCATGTACCTCCGTCGTCCCTGCATCTCGTACCTCCATCATTCCTGCATTCCATACCTCTGTCCTCCCTGACCTTTCATCTCTGTCTCCCCTTAGTTACCTGTTTCCTTTTTTCATTATCCCCTTGAAAATACTTGTACTCCCAAAAATACTCAGACTCCTGGACTTTAGTACTCCGTCTCCCGTTTTACCTCCATATATAAACCCCCATATCTAGCTTTGTACTTCAGTTAGATTATCGACTCAGACTACTGACTTTTGACTTCCAGTTATAAATCCTCTGTTCACCTCCAATCCATATTGATCATCTCCGACTTTATTGTTCTCCTCCAAATCACCTCCAAACCTCTGCTCCGAAATACAAGGACCCGATCGACAGCAAGGGCGCACCACATACAGTGAAGCCAACATCCTTATTCCCACCAACTCCTGAGTTCTGGAGTTACACCCGGAGATCGTCAGCACAGTCTTAATAGCAAGGCTCATCTAGACTTTGCTTATGCTCATAAAAATTGGACTCTGGAGGATTGGAAGAAGGTAGTATGGTCTGATAAGATCAAAATCAATCACCTAGGATCAGATGGGTGCAAGTGGGTGTGGAAAAAGGCAGGGGAAGGGCTAAGTGATAGGCTAATGGAAGGTATAGTGAAGTTTGGAGGAGGTTCTTTAATAATGTGGGGCTATATGATTTGGCAGGGAGTTGGCTATGCTATCAAGATTGATGGTGGGATGGATGGGAACCTTTACCTTCAGATTTTGAAGGATGAACTGCTCAATTCTTTGCAGTTTTATGATCTTGATCCTCTTGACATCATCTTTCAGCAAAACAATGATCTCAAACATACTTGCAAGAAGATGAAGGATTGGCTTTAGAAGCAGGATTTTCATACTATGGTATGGCCTGCACAGTTTTCTGACCTCAACCCCATTAAGCACCTCTGGAGTTACCTCAAAAGAAGACTAGCAGATCATGAATCCTCTCCTAAGGGAATTCATGAATTGTGAGAAAGAGTTCAGGTTGATTAGGAGGGAATAGCAGTTGAAGAGTGTCAGAAGTTGATAGAGAGCATGCCTAGAAGAATTAAAGCAGTTATCAAGGCAAAGGGAGGCTATACCAAGTACTAATATACCCTGGAAAGCAAAAGGTGCAAAACTGTTGCAATAGTATCGGTGTTTTGAAATGGATGTATCTTTGCAGTATGTAAACAAAATCACATGACCCTGGAGACAAAGTTGTAGCTAAGGGTTTGTACTTTATTTGTTCCCACCAAAGCAAAGTGAAATTCCCACGATTGATTATGGGGTACTTTGCACTCCGGTTTGAGGTTAGGCATTGCAATAGTTTTGCATCTCACTGTATATGAGTATTGAAAATGATCTATAGAGAATAGATGAAAATGGAGGGAGAAACAGAGAAAAGAACTCTGGAGGTCCAGAGTTGTGATATATACAAAAAAGGGCCAGAGTTAGTGAGTAGAACACCAAAGGTGTTGGAGGTATTGGACTTGAACTTGTACAATTTCCAGAATATGACAGAAACAAAGAAGATGATGTGAGAGAACAGATGTATCTGGTAAGAGAAAGGACATGTCATGTAAGAGAAAAAGAAGTGAGCAATGAGACACAAGTTGCAAATGTCAAAGTAAAAGAAAAAGAAAATTGTAACACTTATTCTGGAGGCACTTTAGACTCTCAAACTGGAGACTGAGGTTGTTTGTTGATAGTTGTGCACTTCAAGTTCCAGGCCAGGGAGGCATTGATCTAAGAGATTTGAGTCAAAAGGGAAATATCAAGAGCTAGCCAATAAAACTGTAAATAGGAGAACATTGCCAGAGTCTAAGGAGCTTCAGAGGCTCTTTGGAGTTTCAAAAGGTGGCTCTCCATGAGCCTCATATATGGTACATGATGCTCTCATGAGATTCCAAAAAGGTGTTTACCATAATCTATTTTTAGAATACAAAAGGCAGGATACCTTATAGGTCAAAAAGGTGTGACATATGAAATCAGCCTTTTAGGTCTCTATTGGTATCAAAGAGGCACTGCCTAAGGTGACTTCATCATTCAGACTTCAACTGTTATATGACTCAAAGCATGTGACTGTAAGAAGGTCTAACTTTTCTTGTGTTATCATTAATAAACCTTCACAATACTATACTACTACACTTTTGCATTGACCCTAGCACAGTATGGTCTGTGCATAACCTTCTCATGTATATAAGTTAGTAGTATTTGACTAGACACCTCCAGTCTGATCCACTTGTCATTTACTGGCCCTTGCTGGTGTGATTAAGAATAGTCCTTCATTTTCTCACCTCTTTTCTGTCTTTTGATTTTTGTTTAGTCCAGCAAGTGAAGTTGGGTCCTTTACCTCTCTATTAGTGATGATCATTTGGCCTTCCTCTTTTGGTTAGTCATTACAATACACATATCTTAAGGTCGCAACCAATAAGCATGAAAGCCAAAATACTACACTGATATTGCATAGAACTAGCTAGGAAATATAATACAGGGACTGGCTATATATATAGGTATAGAATATGCATATAAACCATGTTGTGTATGTAGTCACTAACTATAAATTGACAAAGGCAAGGAATGAGTCATGATGGAGATTAAGTGAAAAAGTGACAAGAGATAAGAGATAATGAAAATAAAGTGATAACACCAAAGGGTAGGGCATATAGTTATGAATAAGTCATAATGGAAATAAGACAAAGGTAGTGACATGAAAGAATGGATGCATCCAGTAGAATGAAGGACACATCATGCAAAGGAAAGTGTTACGACTACCCAGGGTACAAGTAACTGCTAAGGCCTTTGATAAAACAAGGAGTCACTTGAGGGGCAGCGATACAGACTTCCAATGTGGGGTTTCCTCCAGCAATAGTTATCGAGAGGATTTCTCAAAGGTAACGACAAGTGGGATGCAAGTCATTCAAGAATCAGTCTAGGGGCTTCCTAACCGAGAGTGCAAGGTTTTGAAAAAAAATGAGGTGAGCAACTATTAGATTGCTAGTGGCGATGAGATTACAAGGTAACTCAAAGGAGGTCTAAACTAGGGATTGTAGTTGTAACAAATGTAGTAGTGCAACAAAGGACAAGAAACACAAGGATGCGACCTCTAGCTAACAGAGGCTGTGAACAAGTTGGCAGAGACTGTTAGCTAGCTAGTCACCAACTGGAGTTGCAATCAGTTTAAAGTTGTGAGCATGGACCATAGTAAGAAATGTAAGAAGGACTAAAAAAGGGTTATGTGGGAAAAGGGTTATGTGTTGCAGATCAAAAGAAAATGCATAACAGAATAGAAGAAAGCCTGAAAACAAAGGACATGTAATAATGAAAAGCAGAATACACAGCCAACGATTTGCGGGAGAATCAATGGGACAAATAAGGTAAGATGAAAGATCCTAAAGACCTTAACTGCCAAAGCCCTAAGCCCTACCAATGCAGTGGCCTTAAGCCTCAAAGCAAAGAGAGCAAAACAAGGGAATTCCAAACATGAGGCTACAACAAGTAATCTACGGCTCTATATATACTGTAAAGTATTGCGCACAGACC
The DNA here is from genome assembly GCA_038092795.1 of Boletus rubissimus. Lineage (NCBI taxonomy): Eukaryota > Fungi > Basidiomycota > Agaricomycetes > Boletales > Boletaceae > Lanmaoa > Lanmaoa rubissima. The sequence continues at coordinate 20,056 of JBBPQZ010000182.1, forward strand.
ATCTTATGTAATCTCTATAAATAGTAACCATGGACCCATGCCCTGAAACCTAATACAAATACAGATGATAACATAAATAAATCGTCAAGGGGAAAGATAGTATCCATGCATATAAATAACGATCAAGATGGCAATCTGATCTTGAGATCCAGATGCGATTGTGTGAGAATGGAATGGAAGCCAGACATCTAGAAGAGAAGAGATCTGAGATAAGGATCGGGATGAGATCTGACAGACCAGATCGGGGGGCGGATCGGCAATCGATACAAGGTTATGGGAAATCCCAAGATATCGATAAGATCTAAGTCATGGGAGCGTGTGGCGACTACACCAAGATAAGATCACGTAACTGAGGTGGAATGAGGACGTGGGAATCTGTTAGCTGTTAGCTAAGGGGTTGGCTAACGGACATGGCTAAGATAGATGGGGAACCATATTCTGGGGTTATGTAGTGAATGCTATCCCCTTCCTAGGGTTGTACTAGGGTCTAAGTTAGGGGAACGAAGAAGAATCATTTCATAAAAGAAAGTGCCATGAATACAGAGGAAGTCATAGAAGCCCAAGGCGGAGAAATAGGATGAAGTCCAGTGGGTGTCCTAGGATATGGCAGATAAGAGGTCCTAGGACAGATGGTAGTACATGGATTGAGCAAAGGTGAAAGAGAAGTATGAAGAAAAGAAAAAGTTGTAATAGAAAAAGAAGCGAGAAATGAGGTACAAGTTGCAAGTGTCAAAGTGAAAGAAAAAGCAAAGAAAGAGAAAATTGTAACAGTTAGCCAATCTGTTAAGACCATGCCAATAATCTCCAGGTGTAACTCCAGAACTCTGGAGTTGGTAGAAATAAGGATGTTGGCTTCATCATATGTGGTGTGCCCTTGCTGTCAATCAGGTCCTTGTATTTCGAAGCAGAGGTTCGGAGGTGATCCAGAGGGGAACAATAAGGTTGGAGGTGATCAATAAGGATCAAAGGTGAACAAAGAGTTTATAACCAGAAGTCAAAAGTTGGTAGTCTGAGTCAATAATCTAGCTGAAGTACAAAGCTAGATATGGGGGTTTATATATGGAGGTAAAACGGGAGACAGAGTACTAAAGTCCAGAGGTCTGAGTATTTTTGGGGGTACAAGTATTTTTAAGGGGATAATAAAAAAGAGAAACAGGTAACTAAGGGAAGACGGAGATGAAAGGTCAGGGAGGACAGAGGTATAGAATGCAGGAATGACGGAGGTATGAGATGCAGAGACAACGGAGGTACATGAGTATTGGAAATAAGTATTACAGGATAAATGAAAGGGAAAGATAACTCCAGAGGTTCAAAGTTGCGATATACTTGAAAAGAGGCCGGAGTTGGCACATAGTGTGCTGGAGGCATCAGAGATGTTGGAGGTGGACTCGTGGATTTACAAGATATGACACAATCATAGAAAATGAAATTTGACTGCTGCTTAATTTCAAGATTTTTTGCTGAGCTTTTTGGATTGTTCTCCAAATTTGTGATTGCTTTAGATTTCTAAGGCTTACATATGCTTGTGCTTTGGCCTAAATGCATCTCATTCAGTAAGCATGGAAAAAAGAAGCAACAAGTTCAGAAATAATGATTTTCATACCTAGTCAATGGTCATGTGTAAGTACTGGCATTATGACTTTGGACCTACCATATTTAGACTACTCCTGGTAGTGCATATTCAATCCAAAATAATTATTGATTATGCAATGTGCATGGCTTCTGCTGCCATATCCAAATAGTGCACAAATTCTATGCATTATAAGAGTTATGCATTATGAGAAGTTCTACTATAGATCTAACCATAATAATTCTAGGTTTAAAGAGGAGATTAAATGCTATCTTGAACTATATAGTAAAGATAAGGAAATATAAAATATGAATCAAGAG